>JAWNNP010000049.1:0-151262 GCA_035044805.1 Leucophenga maculata | reverse complement strand
TTGGTCCAAATTTTTTCTGTTTTCCGTTGTAACTTTGGATCGGTGATATATACTAAATTTTTCTGCCAATGGGGTCTTTTAATAAAACAATGTTATGGGCAAAAATTAAATTTTCTAACTTTATTCAGGACTGAGAAAAATACAAAATGACAAATCTTAGGTTAGAGGACCATTTGGTCCATAGTACATTTTTATCGATTTAATTTACATTTATTTAAAAAAAAATAAGAATTTATTAGTTGGTTTGAATATATTTTTCATTGCAAGATGAGCACAATGTTTTTCGGTTAGTTTTGCAAATAAAGTTGCTGCAAATGGAACATTTTATATCAGTCTTCGACTTGCAGCAACTACAAATTCCACGCTTTCGAGTCCCTGAATGAGAAGTTGAAGTATTTGAGGAAGCCTCTGAAACTGTGCATGTTGTACGAATATCTGTCAATAATTGTGCTGAGAACCCTTGTTGAGGTAATGTAGGCCGTTTCATCATATGAGCCTTAGCTAAAAAAAGTGCTAGTTGCCGCAAAATTCTGGCCTCTTTCGATTCCGATCAGTTGGAGCCCATGAAACATCGATTTCAGAAAATAGTATGTAGGCATTCAAAGCGGATATGTCAAGAATGTTTGCGAATACAGCGGTTGGCCATCGATTTGTTTTGCGTTTTGTGGAGTAGGAGCCTATCATTTGATCAGCAGTATCCACACCACCTAAAAGAAACAAATCATTAAAAATTATAGGCGATCAAAAACTTTCATACCTTTTGTTGAATTGTAATAAGAAACAATCTCTGGTTTTTTCTTAGATCCAATTTCATCAACTGCATCATCTTTGTGCATTGTACTAATCAATATCGCTGCTTTGTTTTTATGACTGATGTATGATACTAATATCGCAATATTATTGAATGCAAATGTTGACTTGTACAAAGGTAGTTTTTTGACAGTTAGTAATTTAGGAGGAATGAAAGTTTTATTTTTGCGCACGGTTCCCACATATGTTAGCTTTCTATCAAGAAGTTTTTTTGCCAGCTCAAATGAGGAAAAAAAATTATCGCCTGTTATATTGCCCTTTCAAGCCCTCTGTCAAGTCCAATACGACGCGTTCTCCTTGGTTTTTTTCAGGCATGCCATTTCGAGGTTTACCAAGGTATGGTTGTATTTTCCATACGTAGTCTGACTTTGAGTCTACCAATAACCAGAACTTAAAACCGTACCTTGCAAATCGGCTTTGATGGCATAAACTGTCGAAAAGAACATCTCCCTCTAAATGAAACAAGTTGTTCATCAACGCTAACATTTTCGTGACAATTGTAAAACATTGGAAGAAGTTGTTGCCAATAGTGCACGAATAGGAGCAACGAAGGGCACTTGTAATTATGTGAAATGTATCTTCAGACATAATCGATCGGAAAATAGGGCGACCAAATTTTTCATCAAATAAACCGTGCACGTCCTCATTTTTTCCGCTGTCATTGATAAAATTGATATATTACAGAAATGAGTAAAACATGAATGTATATATGTACATACCGATAAACTCCAGCAAGAATGAGCACAGCAATATATGCGCGCAGTGTGTCTTCATCAATATCTGTCCATTTGGCACCAAACTTGATCCTACCGTGCTTATTAGTATTTTCATTGACAATTCTTTCTATTGCAGGCGGAAAAAACAACAAAAAAGCAGACAGCATGTCATCGCATCTAGACACTGCAAATCGAGTTGGCCCTGCTTGTGTTGTAATAATATTCTCAGCCCCAGTTCTAATAGACTGAGGTAATGGAGTCGCACTCCATTCCATCTTGTTTTTAGCAATAAAAAGACGATCAACATAGCTTCAACTGAGATGGTTTCCATTTCACTTTCTGTTTCAGATGAACATTCCGAAATTAAATCCGTCTCCGAATCGGAAATATCACTTTCACTTTCTCCATTGAGAATTTTGCGTATCTCTTCTTCATTCAACTGCGCCATTTCGTAATAAAAACACTTCCGAACTATTCAAAGAAACTTTTAAAATGAAAGAAGTACTGCACGTATCTGTGCTTCTTCACGAAGTATATATATATATATATATATATATATGTATATATATATCTGTGCTTCTTCACGAAGTACAGATATATATATACATATATATATATATATATATATATATATATATATATATATATATATATATATATATATATATATATATATATATATATATATATATATATATATATATATATATATATATATATATATATATATATATATATATATACTAGCTGTAGCCGGCACTTTATACATATATCAATATATATAAAAATGAATGAATGTATGTTTGCTGGTTTGAATGTCCTTTATAGATTACCATGAAAATTTGGGAATTTATTGAGTACACTCCCGCGCAGGCTAAAGGCATAGTAATATGTACTGTAATGTCTTGCTCTCATATAATCGATAAAAAAAATTAAATATGTATTTCTCTGCATCTATTTGGTGTACAGAAATTAAATTTGCTACACATAGGATCCTGTTAAGTTTGGGCCAAATCGGAGGGGGCGATAAAACACATCCACTAAATAGTGGAGAAATACTTTTATTTTTGAGGTTTCTTATGTGATGTCGTAAATAGTTACATTTTTTCCGCTTACATTGCAAACGCAGGCTGAACGCTACGAGATTTATCAAAATAATGTACTAAGTATTGTACACATTGAAAAGGTCTACAGAAAATTCCGCGATGGTATATGTCTATCTCTTATGGATATCCCACAATAACATTTTTTTGTAATTTACTTTTTACGACAAATAATGGCTAATTTTCTAAGCGATTTAGACCAATACAGCATTAATCCTTATCCACTTAAATACCTTAAATACATTGTTGATTTAATATAGATCTATATGGCCCTTTACAGCATATGATTTAAATGAATATTTTCGAAGATATTACAGATTTAAAAATTGCGGGACGTAGCGTTTGCGGCGGTATCGGCCGGCCATTGATAGAAAATTCTTCAAGCTTTCTTATGCCATATAATATATATAACAAGAAAGATGTGAACGTTGTATATACAGACATTCTGTAATATATTAATTGTTGTAAAAATAAAATAAATAGGTAAAAATGTAAAAAGTAAATAAGTATAAATGTAGTGTATGAATTGAGATATTCCAAAGATATCAGGAAATCTTTATGGTATAGGGAAAGAAGAATTGTTTTACTCCAAATTTAACGCGTGCGGGCCACGGGCAGTAATGAAAAAATCAAAACTACTGGATCGATTTTAATCATTTTTTCAGTGAGTGACATAGGCTATATATTTTATAACCATGCGAAGCCCCTTTAGAAAAAAAAGACAAAACGGGAGCGGAGCAACGCAATCCGGGCCACCTAGTATATATGGGACATTATTCGTGAACTGCCCCAACTGTTTAGTGGCTACATCGATAAATTCAAAAGCGCATAACTTTTTTTCTATTAAAGCAAATTAAACTTCTAAAATCAATTCTGATAGCTCATTTCATGCCCTTTAATAAATTTTTTTGATTAACATAGAAAAATTGTCAATTAAGTTTTTCTTTTTTCTTTTTGAGGCCTTCGGGCATTTTAAATATTTTTTTTTCTTTTTTTTAATCGAAAGCCCATATTTTTTTTCTAGAAAAACCTATAAGGACAAAATGGAGAACATAATACTTACCGAGATTTATTTATTATTTATTATTAAGTAGTAGTAGTAGTATTGTGCCCTAACAGTTGTTGATATACAGCAACTCATCCAGCCCTACTGCCCTGAAAAAGGACACTAGTTTTTTGGGATTGAGTGCATGCACCGCCCTTCCTGTCACTTGGTATTTGCCAAGATATATGTGCCTGGTTTGGGTCAGAGCTGGGCAGTCCCCAAGGATATGCTCCGGAGTTTCGTCGTCCTCCAGACAGCATCTGCAAGTGCTATCACTTTCGATACCGATTTTACACAAGTGTCTCATAAGTATACAGTGTCCAGTCAGGAAGCCCGAAATCATTCTTAGATCTCTCCTTTTAAGACCGTTGCAAATTTCCGATCTCTTTTTGTTGTAAGGGCCTAACAGCTTTTTACTCTGTTCTAGTCATTCACATTTTTCCCAGAAAAAGTCTCTTGCTTTTCTTCCTCTTTTACCAGGATTCTCATTGATCCTGGTCCGAGCCCGCAGAAAGGCTCTGGACCCATGAAAGGGGACACTGCCCCTCTCCTGGCCAAGTCATCTGCTTGCTCGTTTCTTGGTATGCCCGCATGTCCGGGTACCCAGTATAGAGTGATCTTATTAAATTTTCCTAGTTTATTTAATTTACTTATGCATTCCAAGACCAGTTTGGATTTGATCATAGGCGAACTTACTGCTTTAATAGCCGCCTGGCTATCGGAGAAGATAGCGATTCTTTGATTCTTGTTATAGTTGCTTTCTAGCTGTTGTCAGTTTAGCTCTATCCGCCCAGACAATGGCTCCATATGTTATTATGGGTCTGACCATTGTGAGGTACATCCATTTCATTATTTTGGGGGTACACCCCCAGTTCTTACCTGCAATGACTCTGCAAATCATCATTGCCATTGTAGCTTACCGTACTTACCGATATACACCAGTTAAATGAGCGAAAGGTGCTCGCGTTGTCGCGGCTTTTCAAATTTCCACGCGAAAAAATTAAAAATGCTCGAGGCCTCAAAAAGAAAAAAAAACTTAATTGACTATTTTTCTATGTTAATTAATCGATTTTAGAAGTTTAATATAAAAAAGTTATGACCTTTTGAATTTATCGATTGCCACCACCATTGAAAAGTTGGGGCAGTTCAGGAAAAATGCCCCATATATATATATATATATACGTACATATACACATATATATGTGTGTGAATACAAAGTGTCACGTAACATAAATATTTAGATATACACATATGTATATATATATTTACAACATATATTTATGCCATGTATTCACACAAACAGTCAAATTGACATCTTTGTTTAGCAGTGCTCCGCACAAAATACAAACGTACGAGTATTTTGGAGTTGCGTTTGTGTGCGAGACAATAAACATCCGTCGTTTTTTCTACGGAAGTTTTCTTGCTTTACACTGAAAAGTTTACCAAATTTGATACATGTATACGAGCCGAACCTTTTCCTACGCACAAATGTTTGGCTGGTGCCGAGCTGTATTATATAGACTCAGCTTGATTTGCTGATCAAGACCATATGTATGTATATACATATACATATATACGTATGTATTTACTTTTTGCTTTTTCTGATGCATCTTCGGTTATTACAATCATTGTGTCGAAATCCATATACATATGTACTTATATTTTCTGAAAAGTATATGTAACATTAAAACAAAGCGGAAATAAATGGCGATACTTTTCTGACCCGCCCTCTTCCAAACGTGACCCAAGTGCTTTTTTACTGATAATTCAAATTGCGTTTGTGTAGAACGTTCACGTGTACATATACAAACATACAAAAACATACATATGTATTTTTTAGTACATTTGATTTGCTTTGTAAATATTTTCTTTTAGTTGAACCACGTTGGTTGAGCACGCGATCGTCTTCTATAAACGAGGCTTAAAAAACGTTGAAATTATTATGGACGTTTTACAAAAGGGATGGTTTACAGAAATCCAAGATGAGCTGTGGCCTGGACAATCATTTTCATTGAAGGTGACGAAAGTGCTTCATGAAGAGAAGTCAAATTATCAAGATATCAAAATCGTTGAAACGTGAGTGCCCTCTAAATCAAAACAAAGAATAAATACTATTTTGATATAGTTTGAATTTGTTTTTTTTTGTGAACTATATATTTATTCAAAAAACGAGCAACATAAAAATATCACAAAAGATATTTTCGAAACTATGGCAAACTCAATTTTCATTTGTTTCATTAAGTGAGGTTGTACATGAAGTATACATACATATGTATATATGTATGTAAATAAGTAAATAAATTTTTGATGAACGCAAAGTAACAGGTGGCTCTAGCTATGGATGTGTAGATACTGCTGTTTCATTGGTCTTTTCATACATACATACATATAGTTATAATATTAATTTCTTAAAAGAGATCATCGGAGTCTTCAGACCCAATGAGATATGCATATGTACATATATAATTGTAAATAAGCATTTCACGATTCAAACGAGACCTTTAATTTTAAAGATATCGATTTTAAATGTGGTTCGAAGTCTTTAAGAGACCCGACTTAATGAAAAAGGGATGCGTCTCTAGAAGATACACAGTAAACAGTTTTAAAGCGTTAAAGAATGCATAGAGACTATAAAGCATGTACATTATATTAATTCGAAATTTTTATGACAAATATGTAAACGACTATACAAGCTAGATTAATTTATATTGCAATTAAATATAGAATCCATGTTGCCTGCATCTCTTTGTAAAAATGTATCCATAGAGGTTGAGTTGCGGAGGCTAGTTGAACCTTGTTGCTGGATAAGGGCTGGCTGGGGAAATGTTTTATGCCATTTCTTATTAATTATAGCTGAACCGCATTTAGCGGTCCTTGCAGATGGATGATTTGCAGGGTAGGAGCAGAAACCATAAAGTTAAGGCGCCATTTCCCCAGTTAAACGGGTTTCACTCAACACTATTATATCAATATTATTGTTTTGCACGAAGCACTCGAGTTCATGCAACTTATTAGATACGCCATTGGCGTTCCAGATAAGAATACGAAGAGTACTCATTTTGAACATTGCGCAGTGAGCAGGGCCAGGATTTGGCTCTGCATGTTCAGCATTTGAGACTGCATATCCGCAAATCTTTCAAAAAGCCTATTTAGAGATGTTAAAAACGAAATAAGCCCGTCCAGTTTCGCTTCCATACCAATGTTAACTAGTTGCCATTGTTCAATATTAAAACGCGATTGTTGGCTACCTTGAGACTGCTGCTGTATAGTCGCTGGTTCTCTGTTTAAGCTTGCTGCTGCTAATTCCCTTGCCGGGCGCTTAAAACCTGGTGACCTCGTGCGGCGTAGGCGTACGACAGTCTATTTGTCACTATAGTGGGTGCCAAGGGGTGATGATTATTTGTCTGCGCTTTTAATAGTTTTTTGGATTTTAGTTGACGCTGGACGTATTGTTGAAAGTGGGAACACCCTTTATAGTTTGCTGGGTGGTTGTCCGAGCTGTGAGCACAAGTGGTAGGGTATTCTCTAGGCCTAACGCAGTTTTCTGACTTATGAGTCAAACCGCTCTTCACACAGATATGCTCTTTACGACAATATCCAGCTATGTGGCCATATTGTTGACAACGATGACACTGAACTATATCAGAAGGCTTCCGCATGCGCTCTATCACCACTCGTTGCCTGCACAGTAGTTTCTCGGAGTGTATATCTTTGTTAAGTTTGTCTGGAGTCAAATTTACAAAAAACATATTCATTTGATCTCCAGTAGAGCAGTTTTTAAGGTTGTGTACGTGTAGAACCTTATGTCCCAACTTACTCAGGCTATTTAAAATTTCTTTGTTCAGTGTAGAGTTATGCAAGCCTTTAATTACTACCCTATATGGTTTGTCCTCTTTTAGTTGGTAGCTATGAAACTCAACTTTCAGTTCATCGAAATAAAGTACAATGGCCCTGTATGTATCGGCGACCGTTGCATATAAGCGACTTGGCTTGAAGACTTACAATATTCGATAGCACTATTGGTGGTGGCTTTGGGGATGATTTTTTATCGGAGGTTTGATTAGCTTCAGTATTGTCATGCTCGTTATATTAGCCAGCAGCTGCTGCACTAGAAGTAGGCGACTCATTTACAGATATGAGTGATTCTAAGTATTGTATTTTTTTTTTTATAAAAACACAAGCATACACCAAGGTGTAGCTATTCACTTGTAGCAATTTATCACCAGAAACGCTTAACTGCTTTTCTTTTTTTTGCACGGTAGAGAAAAAAAATAAGTAAATAAAGATATAGTAACTAAAGCACAATTATGCTTGGCTATTGTTAAAACACTGCCTTTGAATGTTTGCCAATTGGCCAAAGGAGCACTGTTAATATTTTTAAACAATTAAGTTTAATATTATTTCTAAGAGCACAATGCGTATACATCCGATCGCTTCCGTGATTCTAAGACCAATTATAGAGACTCAGAATTAATTGTTCGCACATTTTCTTTTCCTGAATTGAACAAATCATTAAAAATATCGAAACATAAAGATTGTATTCAAAACAGTTACTGAAATTGTGTTATGTATTCAGATCCATATGGTTCTTGAACCATGACACTGAAAATATACATATTTATATTTTTCTATTTCTGAAATGCAACACTGAACCATGCCTATAGTTTTATTAGGCTATTTACGGAGCACGACAGATTTTATATTGTTTATGAGGTAATTATCAGTTACGTATCAAATAGAGAGTTCCAGAAACTTCATACAATTGTTTTTTCTTGATCAACTCTACATTCGTTTGGGATCTCCAAGTGGCAACGCTTATCTTTAATAGAACGAGGGAAAACATTTATTTCTTTCTCTGAAAATGTAATATAAAATTTTTCTTATGGTTGTATTCATCGGCCCTAAGCGATTTGTGAATAAAAATTTGTTAATAGAAAAATACAATTCAATTGTAAATTGAATTTATAATTTTATATTTTTCTGCACTGTTACATTATATTTGGCAAGCTTTGCTGTGCCCAATAAAAACAAATTATTGTCATAAAACATGTATGATCCCTATAGCCATACCCTTTTCAATTGATCACTCAGAATTTAATCACTGTCGACTACTCCGATTTTGACCACAGAATTGTTTTCCTGACCTAACTTGTAGTTCGTCTGTGAGTTTGAGTTCATTCGGTCGGACGATTTTGCTGCATATAAAGAATATACTTAAGCACATACTATACATAGATATTAACAACATTCATTTGTATATATATAGAGTATCATGCCGAAGCAACGTCTGTCATACTGATCACAGCGTATATCATAGCTAATAGGAATACATATATTTAAATGTATGCAGTTTAATCTAGATAGAGGCTATTAAAATTGTGATATTCCTATTCTATCGGATATTGATGCTGTACTTTAAAAGCACTCAATTCAAACACCATCTGGTGCACATGGGGCGTTTGACTTACTAGAAGAGCTTGGCAAACGTAATAGAGTTTATCTGCTGTGGATACTGGGATAACATAATGATTTGTTAGCACTATAATCAATTTCAGGATGATGCTCGTTCAAGGTTCACAGGAGCACTGCGTTGGCGGAATAAGAGTTACAAAGAATTAAAGTAAAAATTTCGCATCTGATGCTGCACTCCCTTTGGGTTCAACGACACAAAATTTAATTTCCACAGATATATAAATCATATTGAAACTAGAGCATTTGATTCCTATTTTAGTTAACATAAGCCTCTCGTGAATAATATGTAATGTATGTATTTTATATTAAAATAATAAATATTTTTAAAGCTTGGTAAAAAAATAATAAACCTTACATTTAACCCAATACTCATGATACTCTTTATCCATCTCAATCTCTCGTAGGCTACTCTTTAGAAGTTTTTCTTCTGCATCTTTTTTTTTTATTAATGTCTAAGCCTACTTACTTTCCACAAAAAAAAAAATGCATATAGAATGTATTCTTCAATTTATGGCGGATCCTTTGGGTTAATACAAACTTGATTTATTTTTAAACACCCCTATATTGTTACGAATTTTATATTTCCCTAATACTTTATTTTCAAAAACTTAAAGTATTACTCCTAGTTGGAGCATAGGGCGAAAACAAATGATCTCCAACGAATAAAACAAACAAAATAAAAAAGAATGATCCAAATCGGTTAAGCGGTTTTTTACTTTTAGCGAGACAATGAACGGCGATTCATTTTTATGTACATATATAGATAGTGTGAAAATGAAAAAGTTATCAAATTTTTTTTTCATACTGCCAAAGGAAACATTGCACTAAATAGAACTGGGTCTACTTTGTAAAAACTCATTCGCAGGGTTCTGTGAAATATGTAAACATGTATGTATTAATGCTCTGGGTTCTTGTTTATAGACTGACCAAATTCTTTACAGAAAACTATAATTGATTTAAGGAAAATTAAAATTCATGCCTCTTGGTCAATTTTTTTATCAAGTAGTGATTGCAAACGACTCAATTCTGTGTTGCCTTACACTATCCCAAAATTGACTTCCAATGCTGTTTCATCTGATTCAACACGGTCCTCGCATATGCGCCATACAGTAGGACCGGGAGTATCAGCGTCTTATAGATCTTGATTTTCGTCTTTTGAGAAAGGGCTTTACTTCTAATAAAAGGAGTCAGAGAGATTTGTACCCACCCTGACAACGCTTTGTGTGTGAGATAGCGTCGTAATGCAAAGACGAACAATCATTGCCGGGATACCTAGTGCTGACAAGACGTTGAAAATCTTCGATCGTATCGGCGTGTCGAAAGCGGCTTTATAGTCGACAAATAGTGTATCTTTGTTAAAGTCACAAGTTTTTTCCAAGATTTGGCGTAATGTGAATATTTGGTCACTGGTCGACCGTTTTGGTCTGAAGCCACACTGATATCGCCCTATCAGTGAATCCGTATATGGCTTCAGCCTATTGCACAATACGCGCGACATAATCTTATATCCGATGAAAAGGAAACTTCCGGTGTCATTTCTCTATCGGCGAAATTGTGTGCTTCATCGCCTCCAAGTAGGTTAGAAAAATTACTTTTCACCTCTTACAACCTTCGGTCAGATGCTTGACCTTTTGATAAAAGTTTCGGGCTTTATTTTCATTACATCTCAAAATCCTCAAACTCCCGACTTGCTTGCTCCTTTTTCTTGTGTCTGAAAAGCGTTTCTCCTCTCTCCGATATCGCTCACTAACAGCTCGTGTTGCTCCCGACTGCAGAGTTCGCTGGTAAGGGTGCGGACATTCCAGGCGCATATCCGTAAATCGTGATTCTTATAACGTTTGCGGGAGTCGTCATCATAAGGTTCCATCCGAGGCTCCCTTGTTGCATTCATAGGAGATTATTTTATTACTGCGGCGGGTCCCAATCGCAGCGCACCACTATTTAAGGGGATTTTTTCGCCTTCTCATGTTTGCACACCTCTAAACGGCTGTTCAGAGGCTGCCCAGGAAAAACTTGTTCTAGCGGACGTTTTGAGCTGCTTCAATCGTTTGCAAATAAATTATTGATGGCCATTCCCAAGTGAATCGCAGTCAACAACTTTCCTCACAATGTGAACTTCTGCAATCGAATCCCATCTCCCTGCAACGACGTTTATCATATAAATATTGAAAACATTTGTAATATGATTGGTTTTGTCACAAAACATTTTCCATCAAAAAAATTTTTAATAACTTTGGGAACTCCAAAAAGCTGTTAATAAAGTCATGAACAGCTCATTTATTACGCTTTAAGTTGAAAAATTCAATCTTCAAAATTCATAAATTTTAACTTTAATCAAAAACACTAGTTCCAATTTTTTTACAAAATATAACGCCTTTCCTTGCTGTAATCTTCTTTGTTATGAACGTTAAACGCTAATGGTGGTAAAGCAAATCAGCTTTATCGAAAACCATCACTACTTTATAGCGATGTTCAACTGAATAATCCATTTTTATAACATCAACACTTTAAAAAAATTTAAGTTTCATAGCATACAATCGACTATATACTACAAATATTTAGAAAAAATTATGTGTGAAAGAGCCTGCAGACTGATCGTCACAATTGACATGCTGTTTTCTGTAAAAGATAACTAGAGTCGGTGACTAGGTTTCTTAAAAAATGCACGAAATTTAAAAAAAAAAAAAAGCATTTTGACGGGGAAATACAAATATAACAAAAGAGGCATTGAAATTTGTGTTACATTTTAAACATTCATTATACAGCCATGTTTCCATTTTCTCTACTTTGGCGATTACAATGAAATCGTACGATCATTTAAAAATGCTCCCACAAATGAAAAAAATTGCAATCGATATGTTTAATTTTTAATGTGTTTTGCAGCGTTGCATTTTGGACAAACAACTGTTTGGTTAATGTTTTAAATTTGTATAAAATATCAAAATGTCATTTTTATTTGCAATTGAATGTTTTAAGGCCAAAAAAAGGGCTTAAATTCTAGAATGATGACGAATGAAAAGATGTTTTAGCGACAAATTCACTACGTCTGTCTTTGCCACAGCAGATTGCAACAAAAGAGTTTTCAAGCATAATAAGTTGTGCATTCCTAATCAATTATTAACATTTTTTCAGCACGAAAATATTTTTATCCATTATAATCATATTGCTATTTTATTTTTTGAACGGTAATACTTTATACACAAACAAACAAAGTAAACTATGCCGAGTTATACCTTCTTTCGAAGCATTTCACGTTTCACCTATTAATAAGTCAACCCTGACAAATCTTTGTGTTATCGGTATCAAATTGCTTTTGTTATGTTTGATTTTACAGCTTACAATTTGAAGCACACCCTTTAAATAATTATTTAAAGTTTAAAATCAGTATCAATAATATTGAACAGTATATCAAAATAATCTTAAAACCTTACAAAATAAACCAAAAATTTTTTTAACACAAGTTAAAGGTTATTTGTGTGAAATATTGCTTTTCAATCCACTTGCCTAACTGCAACCAATTTGAAAACGAATGATTTTCGCGATATAAAAGTAAAACGGAAAGTTTTTAAGATTGCGAAAATGGGAGCATGGCTGATAGTTTAAGTATTATATAAAAGCCGCATAGCTCGCGGGTCTGCCATTATGGAATAAAATTTTGGCAAACTTTAAATAGAATCGATTATAATAATTTTTTTTCTTTACAGGGCAAATTATGGTGTAGCCTTAATTCTGGATGGGATTATTCAATGCACAACCAGAGACGAATTTTCATATCAGGAAATGATTTCATTTTTACCTTTGTGCTGTCATCCTAATCCAAAAAAAGTGTTAATTGTGGGGGGAGGAGATGGTGGTGTAGCTCGTGAAGCAGTTAAGCACCCGCTGGTCGAAGAAGTGCATCAAGTGGAAATCGATGAACGCGTTGTGGAACTTTCGAAAAAATATTTGCCGAATATGGCATGTGGTTTTGAAAGTCCAAAACTAAAACTTACAATTGGTGACGGATTCGAATATATGAAGAAACATAAAAACGAATTTGATGTGATAATTACGGACAGTTCTGATCCAATCGGACCAGCCGTAAGTTTATTTCAAGAAAGTTACTACGAACTGATGAAAAACGCTCTTAAAAAGGGTGGAATAGTGTGCTCGCAAGGAGGCAGCTATTGGTTGGACTATGATTATGTAAAAAAAACCATGACGGGTTGCAACAAACATTTTCCTAAGGTAGCGTATGCGGTTACATCAGTACCATCGTACCCATGTGGACATATTGGGTTTGTTATTGGTTGCCTCGACAATGCGCGTGACTTAAAAGAACCTGTTAAAACTTTCGTAGAACATGAAATTGATGGTTTGAATTTAAAGTACTACACAAGTAAAATTCACTCAGCGGCATTTGTTTTGCCGAGATGGGTCGAGAAACATTTTTATTAATATATTAAACGTTTTTAAGATTTTTTAAACTCAAAAAAATTTTGTTATTTTATGAAAATTTATAAACTTTTTAGATGTAGTTTAGACCAGGGATTCAAACATGAACTAATATCCATAATAAACCATATGAAACATATATTGAAGGTAATTTACTTATAAAAATTGCAAATCGGTATTTTTTTTACCGGCCTACCAAATAGTAACAAATGTTCATACCTATAATTTCTTAGTTTTATGTCTACTTACAAAATATCCATTCGGCTCTTTCATTTGACGCAAATACGTATTGTTTTTGTTCATTTGCCGTTTCTAGTTTCAAAGTCGGTCAGATAAATAGTAAAGCATTATGCAAAAACATTCGTTTAGCGTATCATTCTAGGAACTCCATTGCACTATGTTTTTTTTTCCATTTTTTTTGTATAAATTCGAAATTTAGTGATATTAACCCCAAATTTGGTTTATAATTATACTTTGGTATCCTAAGATGAACTACAAACTTGTTTTTCGATTTCACCGCTTTTTACTAAATGTATTCGTTTTATAGCCGATATGGCCGAATAACACAACATTTTTTGTTTATAAATCTCTTGGTTTGCAATTTATTTTATAAGCGAATTTTAAGGTCCTTCAATCTATTATTCAGGAATAGGTGAGATTTCAATTATTGTTGCATATATCCGCCAAATAACCTATGCAGAACTTGACAGCAATATCAATTTGAGAGTAAAAATATTAAGTAAAAATAATAGTAGTTATGGTAAAGAAATTACGAGGAAAGTCATAATAATTTTGATCAATATACACTTATTCTTCATCAGAACAAATGACGTCAAGTCCTGGTTCATCATCTTCATATTCATTTCCATCATCCTCTTCCTCATCTTCCTCCTCATTCGCTTCAACATTATGGTCGTTATTCTCGTCGCTCTGTCGATCAACTTTATCTGTAAAAATTTCTGGTGTTTGCAAGAGCGCGATAACGTCTTCTGGTATGATTTTTGTTTTGTTTTTATTTTGTCGTTCTTTCAAAAATTTACTAGACAATAAAAGGTCCGAACTATCCATAGCTCTATTGAAGACGTCTGTCAAGTTGTCCACTCGACTGCACTTTCTTGCGTGGTCCCTTCTGTTGGTCTTGTACAATTTATTCCGAGATTCAGATGCTTGTTCTGCAAGAGAACCAACAGGCACTAAGCAAAAATTTATTATTTGGTGCCCATGCAATAACACTTTATGAACCGTTGGCGACATAGGGTACCAATCATACTTGTTTCGGTATACCACAAACACCTGCTCACAGAATTCTTTGAATTTCGTACTCAATTTTATATACATATATCAATTTTATATTCCAATATATGAGCTGTTAGAGAGCGATATCGAAATAAACGGAGAGAGGAGAAACGCCTTTTCAGACGCAAGAAAAAGGAGCAAGAAAGACGGGAGTTTGAGGATGTTGAGATGTTTCGTAACAGAAATGAAGCTCGAAAATTCTACCAAAAGGTCAAGCGTCTGACTGAAGGTTTTAAGCCCGGAGTAACTTTCTGTAAGGATGAGAATGGAAATCTGGTAACGGATGAACAGGAATCACTGAGATTATGCAGGAGTCATTTCTCCAACCTACTCGGCGATGAAGCGCACAATACCGCCGAAAGAGAAATGACACCGGAACCACCAGTTAATGATGGCACTATTGTAGAGCCACCGGACTATTACGAGGTCGATTCAGTTATTAAAAAGCTGAAAAATAACAAAGCGGCAGGCTCTGATGGGCTGCCAGCTGAGTTATTTAAGACCGGCGGCGAAGAGTTGGTTAGGAGTATGCACCAGCTTTTATGCAAGATATGGTCCAATGAACGCATACCCAATGACTGGAATCTCAGTGTTCTCTGTCCTATCTTTAAGAAAGGAGACCCCGCTGTTTGCGCCAACTACCGCGGAATAAGTCTCCTTTCCATTGGATATAAGACTTTGTCGGGCGTATTGTGTAATAGGCTGAAGCCATATACCGACTCACTGATAGGACGATATCAGTGTGGCTTCAGACCGAAAAGGTCGACCAGTGACCAAATATTCACATTACGCCAAATCTTGGAAAAGACCCGTGAGTTCAACAAAGACACTCACCACCTATTTGTCGATTACAAAGCCGCTTTCGACACGCCGATAAGAGCGAAGTTCTTCGACGCCCTGTCTGCACTAGGTATCCCGGCAAAGATTGTTCGTCTTTGCATGGCGACGCTATCTAACACACAAAGCGTTGTCAGGGTGGGGAAAAACCTCTCCGACCCCTTTGATACCAAGAGAGGTTTCAGGCAGGGCGATGCTCTATCGTACGATTTTTTCAATCTCCTGATGGAATACATCCTACGCCAATGCCCGTACATACAGAGTATGTCGGGCTCGATCTTCCAAAAGGAAGTGATGCTTCTCGCTTACGCCGATGACATTGATATCATCGGTACGCAGGAACGGCGAGTCAGCAAGGCGTTCTCGGAGATTGAAAAACAGTCTCGGCTCATGGGTCTAGCGGTGAACGAGGACAAGACGAAGTACTTGGTGTCTTCTCGCACTCCGTCAATGCGTCTTGGACGGTCAGTGACGATGGAGAATTTCAACTTCAGTGTTGTAGAAAACGTCGTCTATCTCGGAACAGAGATCACCAGCAACAACAACGTCAGCCTGGAGATCAGGCGAAGAATCACGCTTGCAAACAGATGTTTTTTTGGGCTGAGCAAGCAAATGAGAAGTAAAGCCCTCTCTCGACGGACGAAAATAAAGATATATAAGACGCTGATACTCCCGGTCCTACTGTATGGCGCAGAGGCATGGACCGTGATTGAGTCGGATGAGACAGCGTTGGAAGTCTTCGAGAGGAAGATTCTTCGCAGGATCTTTGGTCCTATTAGAGTCGGCGACGAGTTTAGGTCCCGTATGAACCGCGAGTTGTACGAGCTATTCAATGAGGTTGACATAGTCTAGCGCATAAAATTCCAGCGGCTGCACTGGGCTGGGCACCTCATTCGAATGGACGAAGGAGCTCCAGCACGCATGGTTTACATGGGGGGCCCAAACTTGATTGGTGGACGCCGACTTAGAGGACGACCGGGCACTCGATGGAATGACCAGGTATGGAGAGATCTCTCCGTACTTGGCATTCAAAACGCCTGGCGCCAGCGCGCACAGGATTATGGAGGCTGGCGCGCTTTCCTGGACGCGGCCATGACCGGTAGACGGTTGACGGCCATTCAACTAACTAACTATATAAATGCAATTTTCCCGAAAACGTGCGGATTGGGACGAATTTCTTAAGTAATTCCATAATATGCATATATTTGTTAGTATTTCCTCATTCATAACTTTTTGCAACTCTTTGCCATACAAAAGTACTATTCCACGAAACATAGAGCAACATGTTAAGAATTATCTAATAAAAGCATTTAAACAATACATGGCACAATTTCACGAAAACACTCAATCGCATAAAAACAGTGACGGATTATTATTTTACATACCTTGATTAACGTTTTCCATTATAACACTTGTTATTTTTTGTTATTCTAATAGACACTGCACGCTTTGAAAGATTACAAAAAACTTTCGACAAATTTACAATCATATGTTTTTTACACAATCTGGTGACTTTGACTGCGCGCCACGAGAATGGTATTGTCATACCAATAAAAATTTATTTAATTTAAACTTAAGTGGAAAATTTCACAAATAAAAACCCAACTGTTTTTGAAATTTTGCAAAAAAAAAATGTATGAATTTCTGCCAAAAAAACTGGAAAAAAACCATAATGCATTGTTCGTTTTGTTACCGAAAAAATTTTTGATAACGAACAAAATGAAACGTGATGAAACAAAGTTCCAGGTTCATAGTGCGGAGAGAAGAAACGAGCAAAAATAACGGAACATTGAGAATTATGCTTTGAAATTTTATGTCGCGAAGGGAGTGCTTATTTGCTCATTTTCGCACACATGGCTTTCACTACAAAACCTACTCTACTCCGGCACATCTTTGAATCATGCTTACTGCTCTGCTGCAGAAGCTATTATGTTGCCATTGTTATTGTTGTACGAGTAGACAGTGAAATTTTAACAAACTTTCGTTATCAGTATGCTTCTTAAATTTATGAACACCAATCAAGGACCGAACTAAGGCACGTATTGAAATGAACATAGAACAAATCTCGAATTTTATCGTTTTCGTACGTTGCTCGCTCACAATTCTCTGCATTTACATTTAAAAATGAGAGTAGTATCATTCATATGTATCAGGCTAATTTGCTCTTTATCTATACTAATATATAAAGCTGAAGAGTTTGTTTGTTTGCTTGAACGCGCTAATCTCAGGAACCGCTGGTCCGATTTGAAAAATTTTTTCAGTGTTGGATAGTACATTTATCGAGGAATGCTATAGGCTTGATCGGAGGGGGCAGTGCCCCACCCCCCATACAAGCGGTAAACAAAACTCAACATATCTTTGCATCCATTTGAGGTACGGGGACGAAATTTATTACACATGTTAATGGGATCGAGATAAGTAATCGTGTTATGTTTGGTCAAAATCGGAGGGGGCAGTGCCCCACCCCCCATACAAGCGGTAAACAAATTTCAACATATCTTTGCATCCATCTGAGGTACGGGGACGAAATTTATTACACATGTTAATGGGATCGTGTTAAGTTTGGTCCAAATCGGAGGGGGCTATGCCCCACCCCCCATTCAAGCGATAAACAATATTCAACATATCTTTGCATCCATTTGAGGTACGGGGACGAAATTTATTACACATGTTAATGTGATCGGGAAAAGTAATCTGTTACGTTTGGTCAAAATGGAAGGGGCTATGCCCCACCCGATAAACAAAATTCAACATACTTTTGCATCCATTTGAAGTATATCGATGAAATTTGGTGTACATGTTAATGGGATCGGATGAAGTAATCAAGTTAAGAAAAGCGAATAAAGTTTCATAGTTTAAAAGATATAACAAAGTTTTTTGATTTATCGGTTTTGAATATTGCTGGAAGAAGTAAAGAAGTGCTTGGAGTCGAGTAGGAGGAAAATATATTGTGTAATGAAAATATTTTTTACTGGGCGCAGCAAAGCGTGCCGGGAACAGCTAGTTATGTATATGTGTGCACGAGCATTTATTGTTGCTTCAACGCTGAGTGTACGAACGCCTCCCGACTTTTAATATGTTTACGCAATGATCTAATAAATAGCGGCGATTTCATTGTTCAGAAAAACAACACATAAATCCGAAATCCCCATTTTGCCCATCTGCCCGAAGGTTTAAAGCCCGGAGTCACTTTCTCCAACGACATAAACGGAAATGCAGATGCACAGGAGTCATTAACAGTATGAAGGAGTCAATGCTTTAACTTTGAGGCGCGGATCAAGGTATGGTCTAATGAAAGCAAGCCCAACGATTGAAGTCTTAGTGTTCTTTATCCTATCTTTAAGAAACGAGACCCCCTGCTGTTCTGCTTTCAATAGGATAGAAAATTGTATGTATACCTACATTTAATAATTTATGTGTATATATAGGCAGAGACGACGACAGAATGCTGAATCGGCGCTTCGTGGCCGTTCTAGCTCAGCACATTTGGCATTGCGCGTGTTAGTTGCTGGCACGCCGGTGTCGCGATCCGGTGGGAACTTAGTTGCACATATTTGGCTTCCAACAGCAGCGTCAAGTCTTGCAACTAAATGTTTTTTATCATTCAATATATTTCAATCTTCTTCGAGGATCGCCTTCAGGAAATTTATTTTACACGCGAACAACCGTTAATCTGTCTCCTTACGCGTGGAGTTTTATAAAGCTCATTTAGTTTATTTATATTGGACCTCGAGCCTGCAAAAACTACAACATATAATATACGGTCGCCAAAAATCATCAACATTAATTTTTCTACAAACTTACTTAGGTTTCAGATATTTCATTAAGAAATGTAACATGTCAGTATTTTGAAAGCTTTTATATTAGATACTCTTAAAATTTCTGCTATACTTACAGTTCTTTGATATCTACGCTGTCCAAAGTTAGAGGGATAATTAGATTTAGTTTTGCCAATGTTATAGAGAATTTCAAATATTCTAGATTTTTAACAATTATCCTGTTTTTTGGCAAATGGTTCCATATAACTGTTCAGTATCTACATCATTTGTTTTGTGGATTATGTTCAAAGACCTCGTGATTTTGTTAAGTCGTGTTGAGATTTTGGTGTTTATTTCAACTTGTCTGTTTTCTGATTCTATAGCCTGTCCTTGTCGAATGGTTAACTTCTATTAGGTTTTTGTCTGTCACAGAGTGTATTGACCTATTATATTTTATGGCTGCTGTGAGGATAATATCGGTTAAATATTTATGTATAGTGTTAATGCAGAAGTGGTGCTTTTGAAACCTGAATGTTGAAGTTATTCATCAGAATCGATCTAATGGTTTGAGAATTGAACGATTTCTCATTATCGCAGCAAATGGTTTTTGTTGCCGGAAACAGGTTTATTAGTTGTAAGATCGGTACTTTGATGTGTACGATTGCACGACAACGAATAGCCCGCCTCCATTTTATTTTTCGTCAAAAATGTTTTTATTATAGATCAAATTAAACCTAAAAATTAATGCCGAGTGGGCTTTTTTTTTTTTGAATTTCAAAATTTTGATTTAATATGGCCGTCTAATGCAAGTAACCAATTTCAAGCGAATCCAAGGGATTTAAAAAAAATCGTACGCCATTTTGAATTTAAAAAAAAAAACATAACCTATATATATGAACATATATATAAAAATTAATATATATATCTTTGCATCCATTTGAGGTACAGTGATGAAATTTATTACACATGTTAATGGGATCAGGAAAAGTAATCGCGTTAAGTTTGGTTAAAAACGGAGGGGGCTACACCTACCCCCATACAAGCAATACAAAAATATCAACATATCTTTATTTATTATCTTTATAACGCATGTTAATGGTCAAAACCAGAGGTAGGCTATGCCCCACCCTCCTTAAAAATTCAACAACTCTTTCCATCTATTTGAAGTAAATGGATGGAATTTGGTATACATGTTAATGGGATCGGATGAAGTAATCAAGCTAAGAAAAGAGAATAAAATTTCAAAGTTTAAAAGATAAAAAATGTTATATGATTTACCGGTTTTGCATATTGCTGGAAGAAGTAGAGAAGTACTTGGAGTCGAGTAGGAGGAGAATATATTGTGTACTGAAAATAATTTTTACTGGGCGCAGCAAAGCGTGCCGGGTACAGCTAGTATATATATAACAAGTAAGGAAATTTCAGTCGGGCATAACCGACTGTAAGAGGCCCTGTACCAGTTCAGTTCGCCTAACAAACACATTAAATGTTTCCTGAGCATGTGACCAAACACATGACCACTTCTCACTGCGCGAATATGAATGAAAATAAAAGGGGGGTCGTTCAAATTCAATTGCTTATAAAATCGTCATTTATTATCCGATTTTGATGAACTTTTTTGATTTGGGCTTAGAAGGATGTTAACTTTATACTTTTTTTTGTGCCGAAGAAATTTTTACCCTAAGGGGTGATTTTATGGAGAAGGGGGGAGGGGCAAAATTTTAAAATAAACTTGTGAAATTCCGGAGCAGTCCTAGTCGAATGCAAAAAACACGAAGTCTCTATCTATTACCGTTTCCGAGATCCTTTTGTACATACAGACGGACGGACATGGCTATATCGACTCCTCTATCACTCCTGACCA
The DNA here is from genome assembly GCA_035044805.1 of Leucophenga maculata. NCBI lineage: Eukaryota > Metazoa > Arthropoda > Insecta > Diptera > Drosophilidae > Leucophenga > Leucophenga maculata. Next base: position 129,927 of record JAWNNP010000049.1, on the reverse strand, counting down.
TAATGGGGGTAACTTTGGGAGGTCTCCGACAATTATTTCTACCTGTTACATACATTTGCACAAAACCAATAGGCTCTTGTACCTTCGGTACAGGGCCTAAAAATGAATGTTGTAACTATGTATGATCCTTATAGAATGCCAAACCATCCACCCGACTGAGCTGAAACTAACAGACCAGCTTCAGTTCATTAAGAAATGTGTTCGAGTTAAGTTTGGTTAAAATCGGTGTGGGCTATGCCATCCATTTACATCCATTTAAGGCAGAGGGATGAAATTTTGTATAGATGTTAATGTGATCAGGAAAAGTAATCCTGTTTAGTTTGATTTAAATCTGCGGGGGCTAAGTCCTACCCCTCATTTAGGAGATAAGCAAAATTCAACATATCTTTGCATCCATTTGAGATACAGGGACAAAATTAAGTACAAATGTTAATGGGATCGGGAAGTAATCGCTATAAGGTTTGTCAAAATCGAATGGGCTAGAAACAACACTTATACAAACGATAAAAAAAATCAACATACCTTGCATCCATTAGATGTACAAGGACGCAATTTGGTCGATCGATTCTGAAAGGTAATTTTATGCCCTTTAATAATATTTTAAAGTCATTAAAAAATTTTGTTATTAACATAGAAAAATTGTAAATTAATTTTTTTTTCTTTTTAGGCCTTTGGGCATTTTAATTTTTTTTTTTCTTTTTTTAATCGAAAGCCAATTTTTTTTACTACAAAAACCTATAAGGACAAAATGGAGAACATAATACTTACCGAGATACAACAGTTAAATGAGCGCAAGGTCGCGTCGAAATTTGAAAAGACGCGAGCGCCCTCTAGGTCTGAAATTATAGATAAAAAGGTCATAAAAGGGTTAAAGACCACCCCGTATACCTTAATAAAATAAAAAAGGTACTGGGACAAAAAACAGTCCCGGCTCATAAGCTGAGATAACCAGCAACAAAAACGTCAGCCTGGAGATCAGGCGAAGAATCACGTTTGCAAATAATTGCTATTTTGGAATTAAAAGTAAAGCCAATTAGAAGTAAAGCCCTCTCTCAAAAGCAAAAATCAAGATCTATAAGACGCTGGTACTCCCGGTCCTACATTGTGGCACACTGTCTCCGAAGGGGGGGACGACTTTGTTTTTTTTTTTTTAGTAGGCAAAAGTGCGAAATATGTTGTAAAATACATTTTTTTCCGAACTTTTCACAAAATTAGGGGGGCCATCCTTATGTTTTATATGTGATCTAAAATTTGAATAAAGATTGTGTATCTTTATTTTTGTAATTTAGAGTATAATAACTTTGTATTTAAACATACATTTTAGTAAAGAGTTCTGTGCAGAAAATTGGTATGTCGTCAATAAATAGAGAATAGAATAGAATAGCGTTGTCTTTTAAATTGTTCAAAATTGGCGGGCATATGATTTTAAAATATTTGCTTTTTAGGCCCTGTACCGAAGGTACAAGAGCCTATTGTTTTTGTGCAAATGTATGTAACAGGTAGAAATTTTCTTACTTGTTTGTAAACATTTCGTTAGACTTAATTAGTTATTTTGTATTTTAGTAAACATCTCGTCAAATATTTCAGTTTATTAAACCAACCAAAATCCAACAGAGCACAGTAACGCAACTTACAAAAAAACTTTCTTTTTCCTCACAACTTACAAATTTCCCCCAGTGAATCTTATAGGCATGGTTCTCTATATAAAACAGGGTCAAATCTATTATCCAATTTATAAACCGACATTACCACCTAAACCACCAGTTCCCATGGAAGCTGATGGTTCAATTCGAACCAACCAGTTCAATTAGCAAAATAGACCACACCAGCAAACCTATTTCCGAAATAGGACACAATTTAAACACCGCAAAAAAACTGCGCCCCACAAAGAAGACAAGTAAAGAATTTTAGACCATTTCAACAACATAACAATCCAAATTCGATAAATAAACGTCCACCTTCACAGAGTATACAACTGCAAAAACCAATTCAAAGAGTCTATGACATTGAAGCAACATAACTTCCTGAACAAGAGGATAGTTCGGATATATCAGAATATTTGAATGAATTCTTATCAGAGTCAGAAACTTTTACAGATGAATATGAATTACAAATTGAAGACAATAGTCCGCAAAATGACATTAATTTTTTAGATTAGCCTCTTCCCCGTTACCATTACCTTGAAATTTTTGCTAGACACTGCCTCTAATAAAAACTTAATACGACAAAATATTTCCGAAATCCAATTCCAAATAAACTATTTTATTCATCACGCAGACGTTTTTGGCAATTCAACAGAAAAACTTAAGTTCCACCTTTTACCCAATCTTACTATATTGGACGCTATAATTGGCAAGGATACATTAAACATATTATATGCAGTTATTTTTACTAATGAAAACTATTTCACACTTTTAAACAAGTACAAATCATCAATTACAAATAAATTCTAAATACACACTTTGCTACGATTAAATCCTATAAGTCAACAAGATTCCGGAAAACTAAAACACATTTTTAATTCTTGCCCAACCTTCCGAACCTGATGAAAAATCAACATATGTAACCAACGTAAAAGCAGAAATAAGAACAAAAAGCGACAGTCAGATTTATTCAAAAACTTATGCATACCCAATGCCTTTGAAAAAAGAAATTAATAAACAAGTAGAGGAATTACTTCACGACGGCATTATTCGGCCATTAAAATCTCAATACAATTCCCCTGTATGAAAAGTACCAAAAAAAAAAAAAAAAAAATTAGATGCCTCAGGAGAAGCAAAATACCGCGAAGATACCACACCGATTTCTGACATCACCACCATTTTAGCGAACTTAGGTTAAAACAAATACTTTTCAACAGTCGATGTGTTAAATGTGGTCTTCACCAAGTTTCACTTAATGAAAACGACATTGAAAGAACTTCTCTGTTTCTAATGGAAAATTCGAATTTATACGATTACCGTTCGGCCTAAGAAATGCTGCGGCCATTTCCCAACGCACCCTAGTGGATGTGTTAAGATAACATATTTGTGCCCGTTGTTACGTTCATATCGACGACATAATTATATTCAGCGATTGCATTCGCACTACCCAAAAAAAGGTTGAGGCAATAATGAATATCCCACGAACAAAAACTTTCCATGACCTTCGTTCATTTCTTGGAATGAAGATATTATCGGAGATTTATCAAAGCATACCCACAAATCGCAAAACCTTTTTGTTCGCTGTGCCGCTCTTAGGCTTTGGAACACCCAAAATATAAAAAAATCAAAATTGTAGTTGCTGGCGCAGACAGGTGGGGGAGGGTCGTCAGTGCCTGTAAAGCACTCGCACGAAAAACAATAAATAAAACTCGTTTATATATTTAAAATTAATAATTGTAGCGCGCTCGCTTTTATTCAATACAACACCAGTGTATAAACAAAACGGGGTAAAGTAAACTTGGCGCAAAATTCAAATAAAATAAGACATGCACTAAGTGGTAGCGTACGCGTTTGCTGTAGTTTAGTTATTAACTAACTCCTCTCTCCTCTCTGAGTTAGTTATCGAGTAGATGAACAAGACGAGTAGCAAGTTAGCGCGGTGTGGTAAAAAACGTTACACACACTACAAATTTGGCGTTAACACTTTTACTGAAATTCTTATATGAGGTTTGGGAAGGCTTCCTCAAATTCAATCAAAAGGGCACTTTTAAATCTTACCTCCCAATAAATAGAAGGTGTCAAATAATTAAAAAATTATTTGACATCAGATGATCTTATGTTGCATTATTCTGATTCCGAAAAACCTTTAGAGCTCACAACGGATCCTTCTATCTACGCTATAGGAGCCAATTAATTTTGTCTCCACAACTTTAGGTAGATCAGAAGAAAACTTTGCAGCAAAAGAAATGCTTGCAGTTATTTGGGCACTATAAAGCCTAAGATGTTTCCTGTGTGGAGGTAAGAAAGTAAAAATTTTCACCATTAACCTTTGCGCTTAGTAATAAAAATACCAATGCGAAGATTAAAACATGGAAATTTCAACCAGAAGAATACAGCCACGAAATAATTTATAAACCAGGTCGTACAAATCTAGTCGCAGATTTATTTTAAGACCACTAATTTCAACTATTAATTCTAATAAATAATAAAAAAAAAATAAAAAAAAAAATCATATCACACTGCTACTAGTTCAGTATTTTCTTTCCAACCTTCCAATTTCACAAAAACATCCCATCAACCCATTAAACCCATTCATTATACAAAAACAAATAAAACAAGTAAGGAAATTACAGTCGGGCGTAACAGACTGTTAGAGGCCCTGTACCAGTGCAGGTCGCCTAACAAACACATTAAATGTTTCCCGAGCTTATGACCAAACACATGACCACTTCTCACTGCGCGAATATGAATGAAAAGAAAAGGGGGGTCGTTCAAATTCAATTGCTTATAAAATCGTCATTTATTATCCGATTTTGATGATCTTTTTGGATTTTGGCTAAGAATTACATTATCTCTATACTAGTTTACTTGATTTTTGTGCCGAAGAAATTTTTAGCCTTGGTGGTGATTTTATGGGGAAGGGGGGGAGGGGCAAAATTTTCAAATAAACTTGTGAAATTCCGGAGCAGTCCTAGTCGAATGCAAAAAACACGAAGTCTCTATCTATTACCGTTTCCGAGATCCTTTCGTTCATACGGACGGCCAGACGGACAGACGCACATGGCTATATCGACTCCTCTATCACTCCTGACCATAATGGGGGTAACTTTGTGGGGTCTCCGTCCATTATTTCTACCAATAGGCTCTTGTACCTTCGGTACAGGGCCTAAAAAGTTAAAAATTAAAAAGCAAATAATAAAACCATTTTGAAATAAAAAATAATTTTGTCATAAAAAACATTCCTTTTGAAGTATTAGAAGAAACATTACATTTTGCAGACATAAAAATACAGTAATTTATAATATTCAAATACCAAAAACTGAGAAAGAAGTATGTAAATCAATAATTATAAAGCCATTAAAGAGAAATGAAGAAATATTGAAAATAAACTATGAAAAAGTTTTAGAATGTCATAATGAATATTACACAATAAAAAATAATTGTAAAATAATTTAAAAATATGTAAACAAAACGAAATTACAAATCCAAAGAATTAATATTGTATCGATAATATTTTAAACAATAAAGCGCATTAAAAATAACGATGATCTTGCTAAAAAAATTAAGGAAAACAAGATGGATAAATATTATTAAATAACGTTTAAGGAAATGTAACAATTCCAAATAAAACTAGAAAGTATGGTGCATCTTATTCAATAAAATTTTGTAATGAAACAATTTTAATCAATAATTTTAAGTTTACATCTCAACAGAAACCATAAACAGTTTAATGTAAAAAACATTGGCCAAATTAATTCATTAAATTTTCAAGCTTCGGTTTATCGACCTTTATTATTCTCATCATTGTAATTTTTATTTTGAAAAAGAAAACAGCTAGTGCAAAGTCGGTAATAATTATTCAAGGCATTTAACCTCCTCAAAGTTCACAAGTTTCAATGCAGAATATTTAAAAGCATAATAGTCTGAACGACATTCCATACTTATAATAGGAGCAAATCAAATCGGAGACGATTGGAATTTCGGAGGAAGGAGTTATCACCAGCCACTTCAAAATACCTCAAATAAAATGCTGACTCCAGCCATGCACGGGACAGTTACGAAGTGAACGCATTCACGCAAAGTAAAAGCGCTGACGAACGTCGGCGATTTATCCGTCGCAAGCGTAACCAAAAACCATGCTCTGCTTTCATAAACATAATCAATATCTTTAATTTATATACTATATACATATATACTCATTACTCTCGGACCAGTCCCCTCATTGTCCACCTTTTGTAAAGTTGAGGTATCGCCGAGAATGAAATTTTTCTAGTATATTTTTAAAATATTTGATTTATCACGGCATGCTACGTAACCCTTAGTGTTTCTCTATTATCATTACCCATTACCATTGCCCAGCAATACCATTACCCATTATCGTTGTCCACCAATATTATTACCCATTATCATTGCCCAGCAATACCACACATTATCATTACACAATACCATTACCACTACCCATTATCATTTCACAATACCATTACCATCACCCATTACAATCACTCATTACAATTACATTACCCATTATGAGCCATTACCCATTAAAATAGAATTTTTGACGTAATTTTTTTACACCTTCGGTTTCATTATTGAAGTTCGGAAACAATTTACCGATTTACATTGATAAATCGTCACAATGCAAATACGACACCAATAGTGTAAGTAAGAATAAATCTTGCTATGAGTTTCGGGTAGTGAATGAATTTACAAAAATATCAAAACAACACAAAAACTGAGCAAATCTAACGGGGTTTTGGGTTGTTTCTTATCTCTATGTTCCATTTTACAAAAAAAATGTGCAAGTGATCAACTAACAAAAAGGAATGTGCAAAAACACCGTTATAAAGTTTTGCTTCGGCCGCACTGCTATTTCAATGAACACAGCTGTATATGTATCATTGAGATTAATACCAACTGATTTCAGCTTTGATTTCTCATTTCGATTTTTTGTGTATCTTTGTATATGACCACTTTTTCTGTGCGAAAAGATTAACGACTACAAAATCATGGCATTCTAACTAAAACATGTAAGAATTTCATATAAATAAATTTGTAAAAAAAAAAAAAGAGATTAAACCCATTAACGACCAAAATTAATTGGGCAGAAAATTTGACAGCCAGAAGTTTTTGCTTCTGAGCTCTCTTCATTAGGATAATAGTCTCAGCATCAACCCTAACGGTCGAATCGGCCGCAAAATCGGCTTCACCTTTGGTACCCACTTTCTTTACATCGTCAGAAGTTTCATCACCGGCACCAGCAGCACCTTCACTTTCGGCACCTTCTCTTTGCTCACAGTAACAATAGTAGCGTTAGCATCACTCGTTTTGGTCGAATCGTCACCTACATCATCCTTCTTAGCTGGTTTCTGGACAGCAAATGGGCCCAATCGGCTTTGGCTTCTCGAAAGTGTAGGATTCCTTATTTGATGCAGTAGTTGTGGTCTTCTTCGGGACAATTGGAAGCGAAATTTTCCATTTCGTTCGGTGGACTTGAGGCGTTTTACAAACCTCCACCAGTTCAGCCATTCCATCTTACTTTCTCTAAAGTGAGGACTTCCTGGGGGACTATTGACTATTTTTTGGAATAAATAGTCGCTGTCAGCGTTGGTTGGCTGCTGAAACTGCAACATTTGCTTTACAATTGTGGCATGTTGTGTTGCTTTAAGTACCACATTTATAAACGAAGACTTTTCCATCAAATTAATTTTCTGTTCAATTTCATATACATTTGTGCTATTTCTCGGTGAGATGCATGGCGTTGGCAACAAATCACCAGTTGTATTCTTAAGACTCGAATTGCTGGTGGTCATTATAGTTTTCTTCATATTTGTCACTTGTCGGCTAGATTTAGATCGTGGCGTTTTCAACAGATTGTTGTCGATAATCTCAAGTTAGACAAATTTTTCTGTTGGTGAAGTGAAGTTGTTCGGTGGTGTTGTTATGTTTTGATTATAACAGCTCGTCGGCAGGCGGATGCCAAGATCTGTATGATCTTGCTCCAAATTTATGCCAAAACCAGCAATTGTGTATTCATAGTCAAAGGGCGCGCTGATTCGTTATCTTTGAGTTGATTACACAATTGAGGTATGAGAGTCGTACTTGGTGTATCGCCTTTTGTGGGCTCCAGTTGCGTTGGCGCAAATTCTTTTTTATGAAAAGTAATTTTACTGAACTCTTCACGAAGCCTTGCTTATTCTGCCTCTTCTTCCCTGCTAGGACCGAAGGTAATTTTCTGGAGCTCTATTCGTAGCCTTGCCTGTTCTTCTTGCACTTTCAGACGTGGCTCGAGCTCAATATTGATGCGCCGCAGTTGCACACATTCTTCTTCAGGGAATGTAATTTTCCTGAATGAAATTTTCTTCAGCTGTGGTCGTAGCTTTGGTCGTTTTTTCTCTTGCTCTTTAATGCTTACATCAATGAGTACCTCAAGACCAGCGCCTTCAAGCTTTGAGAATATCTATCTCATCGGATGCATATTTTTTGTAGTTGACCTCTAATTTTATTAGGCTGTCCTCCAATGAAGGCAAATAGCTTTTTAACATAGCTTTATTTCTTAAGAGGTCATTCACATTTGGCTTTTTCAAGCTGTCTTTGATTAGGCACATTTGTTGCCTTACACGATCAGCTCTTCTTTCCATAAGATCCACCATTTTTTTTATTGGGCTGGAACTCCGTTGTGATTTAATTTCCATCTGGCTATCATGTACTTCTGATGCCTTGATAGGTTCGCTTATTTTCACTTCGTCGTCAGGTGCCTTTGATGACTTCGGAAGGCTCCTTGCAACTACCTGGTCTACCTTTTGATCATCAGGTACTTTAGATGACATTGTAGACTCTCTGTAGATTTTAACACGAAAAAATATATCACTTAATATTTTCTAATGCGTATAACAACTGTACTGTGCGTGTGTTGTTCTTATCGGACGTCTTTGAGAGTTTTGCCTCATATCACATGTTTAGGCTTCATGCCTGAACAGTAAGAGTAATGAATTTCTTCTATTTAGAATAAATGTTAAATGGTTAGTATTTTGCTAGTCATGCAACACAATAAAATGAGTGACCGTGGATTAGCATAAAAAAATGTCATATAAACAATTCAAAAAAATAACAAAATCAACACATAGACCGAAATTCTAGAAAGATCTTTAGTCTCATATTGTTTTCGAATTGCAAAGATTGGCCTCTATCTAAAGCTTGCAGAATTGATAAGCCTTGCCTCAAATCATCATTCATTAAAATTCAAACAATATTGTACACCTAAACAAACAGTAACTTGAAATCTTCACACAAATATTTGTATAGAATCGATCAGTTTTAATATCAACAAGGAGTCCGCTAACATTGTCAAACTAATTCGACAAAGCGCTGACATATCTATCTCATAATCTTCATTTAACCCAAATAAAAGCGCTCAATAATCCTTGGTGGAATACGCTAATACGAAATACATCAACGCATACCATCTATCACAATATCAAATAGTAAATGCCTAATTTAAACGACATATCAAAATAATTAAACGATTCTCAACCCAAACCTTCACTTCTGAAATAAATTATTAAACCAGTACCACGAAGATTTGGTCAGACATTGCCCATTTCTGTGGCATTAAAAAATCTGCTCTGAATGGAGCTATAAATAAATAATATTACTATATTGACTCTGCTCAGGATAGCGTTGTTATCAGATGCTGGTTTAATTTGAAATTCCATTCAAACTGGTCATAAATAATCAAAACGAGATAACTGTCGAAAAGGTGTTTGTGTGTTATGTTGTTGTGGCCGAGTCGAATTATTTTACAGGGCTTACACCGAGATATTTTCAAATTTAAATGTTCCTTATGTGTCACACCAGGTTCCCGAGGTGAATAGGTTTTACTAAAATGAATGAATACAAAATCGGTGTACCTTGTAAAACGAACGTTACGCTTGAAAAGAAAAAAAACGCAAAAAAATATAAGACAAAATTAAAGACAGCTAAACTGTCGTCGGCGATAAGCGGTAAATCCCGTGTGTTCGTTGCATGAGTTACCGTTGCTGCAACTCGACACCCCTGACCATTGCCGCCTCCATAACTTTTATCAAAACTACGTTTCCGCGATCAATTTGTAACAACAACTCCAGGGCAGACATACCATGGTAATTCGTGTTTGTCCTGCATACATCGCATCTGGATAGTACCCTCCGGCGCCAATAAAATATTTTAATCCTGCACAGTCAACCCTATCACATCTGTGTGCACTATGGCCACAGACGACTGCACTTAAATGAATGACGGTACATTACACCTTGCAAACAGTTATTGCTCTAAGTAATGAAGGCGACGACACCTGTGTTCTGCAAAAATGCGCCATTCCTGAACTACATATTTTAATGGGTTTTTTAAATCATCTTTTCTTGGATGTTTTAGTACCTCTTTTAGGTAGAGAACGAGCTTTATTTTGGTCTAAAAGCTTATGTGTTATCTCTAAAAACTATCAAGAAAACTGTTGAAACCGAAATTTGTGGCTAAGCTGGATCTTTGAAATTAGTACTATTCGTTTCTTCCTTTTAAGTCTAGTACAAAATTATAAATGTTGCTTTTTCTACTAGAAAAATAAGCACTCTAAACGAACTAGCAAAATCATTTTAGAGTACAGGAGTCATTAAAAATCCATGTGATTTTCGGATCGTTCACAGTGTTTGACATATTTGGACAAAAATGGTCTTGAAATATGGTCGGAACAATCCGGAGAAGCGATTCAAAATAACTTTTTAAAAAACTTTTGGAATAGATATTCTTGTAAAATAAACATGATGGAAGACAAAAGATATTTATCGAATCTTAAAAAAGCTGTATTCAAATTCTCTTCTCAACACATCTAAATAAATAAATTGCAAAAAGGTTAGTAGAAATATTGTGTTTTTACATATAATATACAATATTTTTGCAGAATACAATCGTCAAATAGGCCGATAAATTAATAGCTGTTACGCGGATAAGGTTAAACTCCTGTATCTGGCGAACTCGATCAGCTACGATTTTGAGTCTCTTATAGTATATAATTAAAACCCCATTTACCGATTTTGCATTCATTTTAGTAATTCCTAATCACCTCAGGAGCCTGGTGTGGATAAGTGCTATTTATACACGTGAATAGATTGCACTTATCAAAGTTTTGCCAACTGGAATTGTAACAGAGAGAGTTGGTTTCTAATATGTTTGCGGACCTGGGAGCTGTTAAAATTGATAAGAATAATGAGCGGGAATAGGGGTGAATTTTTGATGTTGCGTCAGAAGTTACGTTGTCCTGAATGTCGCCGGAATCCAGTTATTAGGGTCTTTAAGAAACAAGATTTTAATTACTGTAGAATAGTTGCGTAGTCTGTTCCACATATTTATATATTTTGACTTGCCACGATCGACGGGAGTAATAAACGCGATCAAACGGTTTGCCTCCCCTTATATAGACTACAATAAAAAAAAAACCATGTGAGTCGGATCACAGATGTGTAAACCTATAGTACTTTAAAACAGAGAAGCGAAAACACGCTCACGAAACACGCCCAAAACTCACGTGTGAGCCAAATGCTTTAACATTTTCTTCATTTGGCTCACTCTCATAACCGTGAGCAATTTGCGTGCTGTAAGCACACTGTTAGCTCACAGAGTGAGCCAAATGAAGAAAATGTTAAAGCATTTGGCTCACACGTGAGTTTTGGGATTTTCGTGAGCGTGTTTTCGCTTCTCTGCTTTAAAACTTGACTTTGATTTTTCTTTGGTCGTTTCAACTTTGATTTTGGTTTGCTTCAAGCCATATGTAGCATAGTGACTAATATTTCATTTAAGCTTGATTTAGCAGTAAACACTCTCATTTACCTCACACCAATTACATCTGTTTTGTATTGTGAAACGAGTTTTACCCCTTGAGTCTTTGGATGTTTACACATCAAAAAGTTTTTCAAACTCCCAAAAGTCATTACAGGATTTACAAAATGGTCGAGACAACGCACATAAATGTTTGTGTTTGGAGGAAGATATTTTTTATTTGAATATGTTCAGCTTCTTACCTTAAGTCTCCGATTCAAAAAAGCCTAGTTTTTATTTATACATCAATAATAATCAAGCCTATATCTATTTTTTGGGGTCAACCTTGCGTTATAAACAATAAACACTGTGAGAGGACTCTAGCACAGATTACAAGTGCAGCATTCAGACAGGGTTATTGCTATACCAAATTTCTCCCATGTGTTGATCATAAATATATGTGTACCTTTTCTTTTTGGGATTTTCGATACCTATTTAAATGCATAACTATTTGAAAATTGATATCATTTTACGAATGCCGCATTTATCTACTTTACAAGCCGATGAAAAACAAATCCAAAAAAATAACCCATTTTATATTTCTCGTTTGGAGAGAAATGAGCGATTTCGACAGAACAATGTTCCAATGTACATAGATATTACAAATCTTCGATCACACGCCTCTCCTAATAATTATACCTTTTGACAGGTGTGTGTTTACACGTGTGCACAATTTCAAAAGCTTTGCTTCGCCACTTTCAGAAATCGAGGGTTATGTCAAATTAAAGAAAAATTAAGGTTAACCAGATTTTATTTATACAAAAATCTTTTCCATTTTCTTGAATACAAAAAAATTAACGCTTCCTGTGCATATGCTCACGGTTCTTGCGTTTCCAGGCAGCACGTCTGGATCCTCCAATTGTTTGAGAGTATCTGTAACCCTTTCCAATGCCGCGAGAGCTCTTGCCAGCAGAGGTCAAACCACGTAGTTCGCGGTGTTTGTGCACGTGTTTGCAAATCCAGTTTATTTTCGGATCGCGCCTAATAGCATTATGGTGGGTGTCAACCAAGATTACTTCGAAGTATTTGTACGAAGCGTCTTGAGCCACCCAATAAGAATTCAAAACACGCAAGCCACCAAGTCTGCGACCCACGCGTTCCTGAAAAAAAGAGAAAAAAATTATTAATATGGCACAAAATTTTTTAATAAATTCTATTTATGTATCGGTTGTCAGACATCTAAGGAAGGAAATATTGTCAACATCTTTTTTATGTTAATTTGTAATTGTCATCATTTTTTTGTTTGGATTTTTGGAGATTATAAGAATATTTTTACCTCAGCTATGGATTGAAGGCCGCGATAAGGCTTGAGTTGGTTGACACCATGACTCTTAGGCTTGCCATAGGTGCAACCCTTAGGCACTGGACGCTTACGACCTCCACGGCGTACTCGAATCCTGTAGATGACGTATCCCTGCTTGGCACGAAATCCTAAACGACGCGCCTTATCAGGACGTGTAGGCCTTGGAGAGCGGTGCAATTTCGTGAGCTGTCGGTACTGCCACACTCGGATGCGGAGCAAGTAGCGCATAACATCGCTCTGCTTCTTGCGGTAAAGCTCTTGCATATAACGATATGCACCCATCTTCAATTATTGGATACCAAAAGACCTAGTAACAAATGCAAGTAGAAGTTATTCATTTTGAAATAACTTGTCACATCATCGGTCTATTTTTAATAATAAATGGACTTCCAGCTGTGATACAAGCGCACTCATAACTAGAATACATGTTATTATTTTATTAACACACATTTACCGGGAACGTACGACATATTAATATAGTTTTTTCAGATTTCCATAATCCACACAGAGCTTGTAAGCTTTGGAGTGGTGCATGGATGTTATCATCATTAAAAAAAAATACATTCTGACAAGACACTTCATATTTACCTTAAGGTGCTGGAAGAAAACGAGCAAATGTTAAATGTAAGATATATGATTGAATTGAATTTGAAATAAAATTATAACATTTATTGATTCACAATCTATTCATAGATAAAAATCAAACACACCTACCTCCGTGTAGAAGCTATTTCAAAAGAAAGGAAATCTGTTAAGTTGGTCGCAGCTAATCTTAATTTTGTTTGCTTCCAATCAAATTACGTTTATCGTTATTGGTCTGATATCAACAGTAGCAACACTGAAGTTCCGTTCCAGAAAAATCGGCACAACAAATCGTTTCGATCAACAATGCTCCCATTTTCGCTTACTTTTGCGTTTTGCGATTTCATTGGAACGTGCTCCCAAAATCACAACGTATTGCTACCAGTATGTTTCATTTTTAATGTGTTTCACAGCGTTGCATTTTGCAAAAACAGCTGTTTGGTTAATATTTTGAATTTGTTTAAAATATCAAATGTCATTGTTATTTGCAATTGCATGTTTTGAGTCCAAAAGAAGGCAAAAAATCTAAACATAAGACGGATGATATGCATGTTTTTGAGTCAAATGCACTACGTATTTCTTTGCCAAACAGCTGATTGCACCAAAAAACTTTTCAAGCATAAGCAATTGTTCATTCGTCATTAATTATTAAAATTTTTTCAGCACAAAAATGTTTTTGCCCATTATAATCATATTGCTCTTTTATTTTTTGAATGCTAATACATACTTTACACACAAGCATACAAAGCAAATTATACCGAGTTTATACGTTGTTTCAAAGCATTTCGCGTTCCCCCAATGAATAAGTCAAAGATCTTTGTGTTATCGGTTCTAGCAAATCGTAAATTGCTTTATTAGCGTGAAGTAACAAACCCCTATTAACAACCCGTTACAAGTGGGAATGAAACAGTTATCGATATCGAAAAAAAGGCAAATTATATTCTGTATAGTATTACAAAATGATGAATAAAAACAGAAAATAAAATATTAAATGCAAAAAGAAAGACAATTGTCTACACTTAATTTCCGAAACGATTCTACAAGAAAATAATTGTAGAGAATGGCTAAAAGTCCAAAATCAAAATGGTACCAACTTTGCAGCATTTATTTATTCTCAAATATATTTTTAACGGTACGTCGTTCCGATGAAATATGGGGGTAAAATGGATAGCCGAAACTGATGCCTATCCAATGGCACCTATGTAATATGAAAGTCACCATAAGCTTTAGAACAAAATCAACAAACAATCGTTTCGAAAATAAAGAGTAGACAATTGTCTTTCTATTTGCGTTTGCATTTTAAATTTTATTTTCTATTTTAATTCATCATTTTGTAATAATATACAGAATATAAAATGCATTTTATTCGATATCGATAACTGTTTCGTTCCCACTTGTAACGGGTTGTTCTCAGGGGGTTGTTAGCTTCACGCGCGTAATTGCTTTTGCTATGATTGATTTTGCAGCTTAGAAAATTTGAGGCACACTCATTAAATAATTATTTAAAGTTTAAAATCAGTATCAAAAATATTGCACAGTATATCAAAATAATCTTAAAACTTTACAGAACAAACCAAAAATATTTTTAAAACGCAAGTAAGTGGTTATTTCAATCCACTTGCTTAACTGTAATCGATTTGAAACTGTAAGAAAACTTGTTGACTGCCATTTATTAGAGAATGGGCAACATTGATTCTTGTGTAAACGGCCCATGCAGCTCACACAAAGCAGGCATCGTACGTGTTAGGAAGCCTCTGAACAGCCGTTCGGTGAGCTAACTGTGAGAAGGCGACAAACACCCCCTTAGTTAAGAGTTGGTGCGTTGGGCTTGGGACCTGGCACCGTAAAAATTAAACCTAAAAGGAAACTTCGGATAACAACTTATGATGACGTACTGTAACACTAATTGCAATAATAAAATAACTTAATTTAATTATGCAATTATGTTATGTTATGCTGGACCCAAATTTGTCATACATGTTTATTTTAGTTATTATAAAATTTATAAAAAACCATTCATCCACAGTTTTCCAATGTATTCTACTTCTCGAGAATTCTGACTTATCGATCCTTTTGAATTCGAAAAATCGTATGATGTTTTGTTCCCTTTTTATGAGATCACGTCACAACATGTATCTAGCGGCAATTGATTCCCTCATATTTGCTGTTGTCGTCTACGCAGAAGGTAGGCTGCAACGTTTATGAATTGTAATACCTGACACTTTGAAAAGTGCAATGACCTAAAGCCCAGCATACTTCCCTCAACATGTAATTCCCGCTCTTCCCTAAAACAGCACTGTGTGATTAGCACTCTTTCCCTCCCTCAAAACATAAATGCGAATTACAAGTGCTTTAATTACAAAAAATGGCCCTATCATTCTCACCTTCCCTTGACACTCGCTCTGTCGGCCACTCAGTAACACACACCTCTTTAACAGCCGCCTATCACAATCACTCACCATCATACACCGAAACATAACGCATAAATATTCAGGGGAATGATATAAAATGTATAAAATATTGTATATATTGTAAGATAGATGTACTATGACTATATTATACGCTGGAGTGTACTCAATAACTTCCCAAAGTTACATGGTGATCGGATGAATGGTGTAGTAATTCTTAAATGACAGACATAAATATATACATTCTCCGCTTCCTACTCAATCGATTCGCTCATTCGTCAACCCAAACTATTTTACAGAATAGGGAGATAAAGATAAAATAAAAAGCAAAGCAATTTATTTCTGAATTTCTCGTTATAAGTTTAATCGCAAAAATAATTTCTGAACGCATTGAATTGTTTCGAAGTTGCATTATTTTGGTAAATGAATTGAATCCAGCTAGATACTTCATTTGTTGTATTTGTTTTCATTTCGTTTATTGACTTTATCATTGTAATGATATCATTAATTTCGGCACTATAGTTATATACAAGGACATAATAGGAAGCTTCTTTGGCTTGTTGGTCGGCAAATTTGTTTGCTTTTATGATTTAGTGACTGGTTACTCAAAATAGTTTAATTTTGAGATATAACTTCATTAACTGTACATAATAGTAATTATTATTGATATTGTTAATGGCTTGAATCGAAGATAAGGAGTCTGCACATATAAAAAATATACCTGATTTATTTTTTGTTATTCGAATTACTTCATAAATTCTTTCCAAATGTTATTGAAAATGATGTTTCATTTAGCATTTTTGATCCGTGCTTGTACAAAATAAAGTTAAATTTTTTTTGGTCTGTAATTATTCCATTTTGTGGAAATTTCCAAGGAGATTATTTTTGTTTGACATTAACATTTAAGGAACATTCTTTTAAAATAAACGAAATAGACTAGGGTCTTACTAAAAAAATTCCAATTGTTAAAAGTCAATGGCTGACTGTGGGATCTCATGAAAAACTGTTTTTTGTTTACTTCTAATTACTTAATTTTGATTCTAAAGCATTATTCAGACGGTAGAATATATATATATATGTATGTATGTGTAAATTTTAACTAAATGTAAAAGCAAACTCAACGAAAATATTTATTACTGCCAGATAACTGGGATGATTGCTTTACTTGTAAATAAAAAATATCAATTTAAAAAAAAAATACGCTTTTGAAAACCTTTTTATTTTTAAATAAAAGACCCTTTTTCGGTATTTTATGTCATAAAGGCAGCGATGTCAACAAAATGAGAAAAATAAATAAAAGGGACACATTTTTATTTTCCACTTATACAAACGTATTTTGGCACAAAATATATACATACGTACTTTGAAATTGCGTTTGTGTGCGAGACAACAGACACGGAGTCGTTTTTCTATGGCCAGACTTTTTTCATGTGTTTGTAAAACAACACAAACATTTTTCGTTTATGTAAATTAAGTCTTCCATCGTAACTTCGTTGTCTGGCGACGATACGTGGTTGGTCGGACGGTAGTAACTTCTTCTCCTTTGTGAGGTGGTGATGAATCCAACAGGTGACTATTGGAACAATGTGATTAGGTTGTGGGAACTTTCCCAGTTGCCCGTCTTGGACGTGGTCAACTATGATTGATAACACAAATAATGTTTGTTGACGGCAATGCCGGAGTTTAATCATTCACTCGTCTTATAATGTTGCGATCTAGATTGAGACTGAAGGCTACAGAAATGTTCAAGCTTAAGCTTGCCCTGTGAAGCCAATGCATCACGCCATTCGCTAGAGTCGGCATGCCGACTCAGCATTCTTGCGCAAGCAACACGGGTGTCCGTTTTCAGTTGCTGTGCGCAGAACTCTTGGCAGCGAGTCAGCATTGTTTACAAGAATACTACTTTGTTGCTGAGGGCAACCAAAATGCTTAAGGCTGTGTGTTGTTGTATTTGTTGCTGAGGGCAACCAAATTACTTATGATTGTGTGTTGTGTACTTAGAAATAACAATGTATGACTGTGAGAGTGTATCTTATATGTTTAGTTGTTAACTTGTATACGAGCTAACCGTTTTCCTATGCAAGATAGGCCGCTGCCGAGCATAAATATTGTATAGACATTGAAGATTGTGCACATTTTTATTTTATTTGATCGCATCAACTCGAGCTTAGAATAATTGTAGAAGGTACTCGCAACTCTCACAAAATATGTTGCTTAAATTTTAGTTCGCTTGCGATAGTCAAACGAAAAGGTTATTTCCACGCATGATTGTTTTTTTTTATTCTAATACATACGCAAATACATTGGTGTGTGCGTTGTGTTTTTACCCTGTAGTTCGGTACCATCGGTGAATGACTAGGTGAATCACTAATTCCAAAGCATTACCATCGATCACCCGACCCATTACTAGCAATGTAATTCGACTAACGAATTTAACATTGCAATGTCCTACGAGGGAATCTAAAGGTCCGTCTCTGCATTACTATTCATTAGTGACTGACTAGATTCAAAATCCTTAATGATTCACTAATTCCTATTCGTTAGTGATTCTCTAGTTCAAAATCGTTAATGATTCACTAATTCCTATTCGTTAGTGATTCTCTAGTTCACTGCATTACTATTCATTAGTGAATGATTCACTAATTTGCTTATGATTAGTGATTCTCTAGTTCAAAATCCTTAATGATTCACTAATTCCTATTCGTTAGTGATTCTCTAGTTCACTGCATTACTATTCATTAGTGAATGACTAGATTCAAAATCCATAATGATTCACTAATTCCTATTCGTTAGTGATTCTCTAGTTCAAAATCGTTAATGATTCACTTATTCCAATTCGTTTGTGATTCTCTAGTTCAAAATCGCTAGCGATTCTTTAATTCAAAATCTCTCGCGAATTGCTAGTCTTTTTTAAAAAATGAAAAACAACAAAATATATACATATTACAAATATATTATATTTATTTTATCTTACACTATCTTATGCTTTTAGGTTTTCATATTACATATATATTTATTTTATTATACTAACATTTTATTTTACTAACATTTTATTTTACTACACTTTATCTTTTTGGGTTTCCTTATTTTCTAAATAGTTATTTTTAATAATGCGCTTTTTCTGGCGCTGAAGGGCTGCGCGCAGCTGTTGTTCAGGCGTGCCAGCATCTATCCCTGTCGGAATGGACTCTGAAATTAAAAATTTTCATTAATAAGGGTTTAAATATAGATAAAAAATTTAATTTTACCAATGAGGGCTGCATAAAACTGCGGAGTATTTTTGAGGGATTCCTTCCCCATAACACCTTCAATGTTGAAATGCATTGCAACACTGTCCTCTAAGATATATTTCAAATTTTTGACCAGCCCACCCCCAGCCAAAAGTTTTTGCATACATTGCACCTGCAATTGTAGTAAATAAAAAAAAGTGAGGAATGAAATAATGTATAAAAAACATAAAATCATCAAAATATAAAAAAAAAATTTAATAGTTACTTACGTAATCTGTCATCCCGTTTGCAGTAATATCGCTTTCCATTGCCAATACGTCTTCCTTGCTCTTGATGGGGAACTTATTGAGATTGTCAGAAGTCTTTTCGTTGGCAACGCTGCGCAATAGCTGCTGCGTCAGCACCTTAAGCTGTGCCACTTTTCCAATCAATTTTTCATTTTGTGCAGAAAGAACTGCAATTTTCTTGTCTATGATTTCTAAAATTTCAAAAAATATATATACAGATAATAAAATTCAATACGTATTTATTCAGATAATAGTCTACCTTCAAAGTCAGCCTTCATTTGCTCCATATTCTTGCACGAACATGAAGGCTTCTCCGCGTCCAAGTTTGTGTAGTTATTCTTTTTTATTTTTTTTTGCACTCGAACCTTCCATTTTTTTTTTTTTATAAAAAGAATTTTTTTTTTATTCCTTTTTATTTTTTTTTTTGCACTCGAACTTTCCATTTTTTTTTATAAAAACAATTTTTTTTTTAATAAAATAATGCGGGATCATCGCAAACAATAGCCCTAATTCCAGTTTTAACTATTTTATCTTGAATGTGGAAGCCATTTTTAATTAAATCGCTCATTTCATCGAAGAATGATTTTAAATATCCTCACAACTTTGAGGCTTTGACCTACCAACGAAAATGCCAATAGGGAAAACTGGCCTACCTTGAACATTATTAAGGCGAAATAAAATTGCCCACAATTGAGTTCTTGAACTCTGAAAAAGAGGTAAGCCATCTATGTTAATATCAATGTTCAATAGGTTGCCGAACTGAACTATTTTATTAATGTTATTTAATTGACATCTTATACCATCATGAAGATATTCGCCACCAGCGACACCTGAAATATTTGGCACGGACAGACAATCGGTCTTATAAAATGAACTCACTTTTATATTTCCTAAACGAAGAATTCTAATTAAATCTATAGCACATGTGCGTGATACTCTGTGCTTTATGTGCCACTCTCTTAATTCTCTATTTAAATCAAATTCTACTTTTTCTTCATTTAAATAGTTAAAATTTTCTTCTAATTCTTGTATTTCATTGCTTATTACGCTGTGCAATTGATAATTCACTTCGCGCTCAACGTTTTGCAAAGAAATACTTCTATACGACTCAAAACACCTTTCCCTTTCACTTTTCACTAGACGTCGCAAATGCCTTCTTCCAACAATTTTCTTTGTTACCCTCATATTTTTTTTTTTTTTAATTATTATTATTATATGATAGAAAGATAGTTATATCACTGAATCACTAAATTCACAAAACTAGTTTTTTATAACACAAATTAATAAAATATTCACTTATTGTTTACACTTTCGTTGAACTCTCAGCAGCAAATGATGCGTGGCACGCGCCACGCGTTGCGCGTACCACGTGCTAATTATTGTCAGTTAAAAAGTCATTAGCGGGAAAAAACTGCACAACGAAAGAGACAAAAGAATGTTGTTATTGCTATTGCATTGTTATTGTTATTGCAATTCATTTTTTACGCCTCACAAAAAAAGAACAAATGTATATTTTTCCTATCTCTTTCTGCTGAGTTTAAAAGTTAGAGAGTTTTATGCTACGGACGTTGCATACCAAAATAATTAAAGAAAGGCTAATGAAAAGTAATCGAGGAATCACTAGTTCTTTTTTTCCGTTTTGTAATGTATAGACACCAGCCGAATTACAGGGTATTTCGAAAATTCAATTTACATGACTTTATACACACACACACACGCAGAAAATAAATTGCGTTCGTGTTTTTTCAACTACAAGTTGTTGTTGGCTTCTCTGTCTTTTGCTCATTCTGTCTTTCTCAAAATTTATGCAACTGAGTGACGTCCGGCTCCTACCTTGTTAAATACACAGTTCACTTATATATGGTTATGACATCAGCTAGGTCCTCTCTGCATTCAACGTGCAATTTCATAACGCTGTTGATGCTCGAGCCGAGAGAGAGAGTGCGTGCTAAAATTGCACGTTGCTGCTGCTGAGAAGCTGGCGTTGTCAGTACCTTATATAAGTGAACTTTGTTTAAATATACCTTGGCTGACAACATGGTGAAATAATTAGAAGATGGCAGATAATTAGAGGCTGCTCTCTGAATTGTTGACACATTTTATTCAGTATGTAAGCGACTGTCAAGGCGAATGGATCTGTAGCGGAAGAATGTAGATTCACAATGGCTAAGAGCAATTTCTGAGAGCAGTCTTTTGTTTGACTTTACTATTCTTTAAGAGCGCGAAAAAGGTAGATTGCTTTGTTTACGTGCATACATTTTATATGCATACATACATATGTATGTAAGAGTCCGCAGCGCGCACGATAACATTTAATCTAGCGTGCGCACACAACTGAGTAGTGTCCTAGCCTTGTAAGTGAACTGAGCCCCGAGCATTTAATTTTTTTATTCAACTGCTGACTCTCAATGTGCGAGCCATCAATCGCTCTCTAAATTGTTATTGAAAGATCGTAACACTCATAGCTCACCCGAGAACACTCAACCAGGGCAAGGTATATTTAACAAGGTAGGAGCGTGCTGCTTTTCTTCTTCTTTCCAGTTGCTTATTTTTTAGTTCGCTTGCGATAGTCAAACGGAAAGGTTGTTCCACGCATGATTTTTTTTTTATTCTAAACATACGCAAATACATTGGTGTGTGCGTTGTGTTTTTATTTCGAAAATTCAATATTCTAGTTGCTTACATGACTTTATACACACACACACTCACACGCAGAAAATACATTGCGTTCGTTTGTTTTGAACTAAAAGTTGTTGTTGGCTTTTCTCTCTTTTGCTCATTCTGCCTTTCTCAAAATATGCAACTGCGTCGACGTCCGGCTCCTACCTTGTTAAATATACCTTGAACCAGGGTATACTTAATAAGGTAGGAGCGAAAATGTTCAGTCGGTCATTAAAATTTTGAGAGAAGCAGAAAAAGCAAAAGAGAGATAGAAGCCAAAAAAGACTTGCAGTTGAAACCAAGGTATATTTAACAAGGTAGGAGCCGGACGTCGATGCGGTTGCATATTTTGAGAAAGGCAGAATGAGCAAAAAAGAGAGTAGCCAACAACAACTTGTAGTTGAAAACAAACGAACGCAATGTATTTTCTGCGTGTGTTTGTGTGTGTGTATAAAGTCATGTAAGCAACTAGAATATTGAATTTTCGAAATAAAAACACAACGCACACACCAATGTATTTGCGTATGTTTAGAATAAAAAAAAAATCATGCGTGGAACAACCTTTCCGTTTGACTATCGCAAGCGAACTAAAAAATAAGCAACTGGAAAGAAGAAGAAAAGCAGCACGCTCCTACCTTGTTAAATATACCTTGGTTGAAACCAATCGGACACAATGTTACTTTTGCGTGTGTGTGTTAAACACAGGACAATCAAGCGTGGAAACAACCTTTCCCTTTGACTATCACAAGCGAACTAAAATTTAATATTTGGTCATTGGTCGAACTTTTTGGTCTGATGCCAAACTATTTCGTCCTATCAGTGAATCCGTATATAGTTTCAGCCATTTTCGTCCTTACAGAAAGTTACTCCGGTCTTTAAACCTTCAGTCACACACTTGACTTTTTGATACAATTTTCAAGCTTCATTTCTGTCACATAACTTCTCAACATCCTCAAACTCATTGAGTTCATTTAGGAAGAATACAAGTTATCTAAATGAAATCTAAGTATAAACCAGATGAGCGTCTGACTGCCACGTTGCAATTTTGACTACTTCTTCCCTAATGTGGTAAGTCTATAAATTCAAGTTACGATGAAATCATTGACTCTACAATCTACTCCAGCTTTTTGCAAAACAGTTTACGAATAGCTAGCAAACTACTATTTTTCAAAAATTCAAGCAATTTGTTTATGTTTGCCATTTGTGTAGATAGAAGTTTGTTATTTGATTTAACTTATTTATCATTTGACGTTGTTAAAAAAAACAAACAAAAACTTCTCACGTCAGTATTCCATTTATATAGCACTTTTGAGCAGTTCATTAGCCCTAGAAAACTAATCATCGAAGATTAGTCGACTTCCGTTATTATTTTGCTCATTTTTTCTATACTAATTGTAATGAGCGCTCTCAAATTTCGTATGCTTTTAGTCGAAGTTATCATCTTGCTGTATGCAAACTTTTTTTGTGATCGGCAATGGATGATGAGTACTAACGTTAGAGTTTTATTATCTGTGTATTTTTTTTTATATTCATTTTTTCTATGTTGCTGTATTGAAAAATGCTAAAAAGATGCGAAAATGGACCATCCTCGTACATTAACCGATACTGAAATTGAAATTTTTTTTGAAGCTTGTGATGACTCTGATAATGAGATTGATTTCCTTGACATGACATTAAAGGAGGACAAGAAAATCCTATCGTGTCCGATGAAGATTGTGCCTCGTTTGAAAATTACATTGAAAATGTATTTGCAAATATCACTAGACGAAATTTAAGGCGAACAAATAAATTTTAAGTGGATGCATCTCTTGACATTGACAATCAGACATCAAATATTATACAATATTCCAAAAGAATTTTTTGTGACAAATATGGTCGACTTTCAAACCAAAAGTCACCACACTCGATGCAATATTGTACATAAAGTTCATCGCTAGCTATGTAATTTATGTGCACAATATGCTGTCTTTCTTAAAAATTATTAAATCGCAGGGAATACATGAAAGAACTTTACAAAAAACTCGTAGACCCATGGATGCATGAGAGGTTGAATTATTATGTGTACCCTTAAATAAATTATGTCTTTCCTTATAAACTCTGCACGTATTGAAAATATACTGATTGGAAGGAATATAATCTTCTATATTTCTACTAACTGAAGTTTCCTTTTTTACATTTAGTTAAAAAAAAGCATTGTGGAACTACATTGAATAAACATGAACTTTAAGTTTTTTTATATGTAAATCTCTTCTGTTCTAATCTTAAGTAATCAAACGATATAAATATTACAATAAAACGCTAATTTTGCTTTTAAAAATTAAGAAATATTATTATTTAAAAAAGAAGTTGTGGAATCGAAGAACAATAGGTTAGTATTCTAGGGTTGAGATTAAAATCGAATCTAATATATTTACCAGTTTGTCTCGTCATTACTGTGGAATCTCAAGTCTAGTACAAGGTTTATACACAAAATTTTTCAGAGTGTTTCAAAAATGTTATTGTCGATGCAATTTGCAGCACTTACTTTTTTAGTTTTGAAACACTGAAATTTAGTGAACTGATTTGTTTAGCGGCAAAACTCTTAATTTCCTATTAGATTAAAATGTCGGACTGGGCTAAAAAAGCGGATGCTCAAGAGGTTGCTAAGTTGGTAAGTGGTTTGGTTTTGAAAGTAGATTTTATATTTAGCTTTTATGTTTTAGGTTGACAATCTTACTATTGAACATAAGTCGGACACCTTGCCAAATGAGGACAATGACCACGTTAAGGACGATGAACCTGATATAGAAAAGTAAATATGCAATAAATTTGTGATCGGTTCGTGTACAATAGTAAAAAGTACATAGCATTAGAAATATTTTATCGGAATATATAGTAAAATTCAGATGGATATGATTTGCATAGGATCAATTTATACATTTGTAAATAGTCGTATCTAAGAGTTAATTTCAGATCTAATCCCTATGCGATGAATATTGATATTGAATTTCTCTAAGGCTCACAATGTTTCTAATTCTAAATCATGATTACTCCGCTAAATTGAATGTGTTTCCCTTCATTTTACTCATTGCTCATCTCAAGGTCTCTGTATGGTTACCTTGTTTTTAAATTTGAATGGGCAGAGAAATGGACTCTGCAGTAGGTGTTTTTGAATGAAATACTTATTTTAGCAAAATTATGAATCACCTAACTCTGTTAATAGTGCAGTATAGACTAAAATAAAATATAATAATTGTTTTATATTTGTTACATTGCTTGTTTTCTTCAAATTAATAGCCACCTTCCTAGTCTAAAAAAGTTGCAACACTACTACAGTGATAGTCTTCACAGTTCCCGAAACCCAAAAAAGAACTTGAAGGTATTGTCTATATCCATTATTGTGAAAACATTTTTTATATAACAATATGTCGGGTTTTAGAAAACTTCTATCAAAACTGTTTATTATTGACAATGGAGTAATTTGGCTTTTATGGAGAAGCAAGTAAAAAAAGAGTTTATTCAATTTACACAAGGCAGAAGAGAAACTTCTGAAAAGTAGCCTTCGAAAGATTAAGATGGATATAGAGAATCAAGAGTATACCATGTGCCAGAGCAGCACAGTATGCTTTCTCACTCTCTTGCAAAAACAATTTAAAAAAACAAAAACAGTGATTCAGTCCTATTTTATCGAGTTTTAAATGACGATTTTAAGGAAGGTTCAAATCATAAAGCTGGAAAATATTAAAATTTATCGGATAATTTCTAATCATTGCATCTGCAGCAAATTTTGAGAATGTAGTATTGAGCATTGGTGAAATCGATGTTTATATACTCTTCATACCTGCCCTTAGCGCACCATTGTTAGAATTTAGTAGTTATTCATATATAACCAAAATTAACTTTAATATGAAAACTTAATATCAAACTTAATTGTATATACCTTTGTATGTATTGGGCAGTGTAAAATCAATTAAAAAAATATTTCCTTTAACTAAATGGCTACACTTTTCTTTGTATTCGAGGTGTACCTAGTGGCCGTGTCACTGCTATTAATTTATTGTGATTTTTAGTTATAAAAATTCTACACAACAACCTTCAAACCAGTATGTCATAGATGGTTCGAAAAGGGCGCATAAATACATGTAGACTGAGATGATGAATAAAATGTTAGGCTGATCACGAAAGAGTAACAAATGGAGGCGTCGTCATAACGTGTTTATGTTATTAATCGGCTATAATAGATCAATCGATGAAATTATATTTGTCTCTGTAACAATACAGAATCTATTCCCAACTTTCGGTCAGGACGTCCAATTTTTATGTGTAAAATCCCATACAATACCAAAGTTAATTTTTGTAAAAACTTTTATTATAATATAATTTATTACAATATGTTCAATATCAACTTAAATTGCATTTTTGTGGCTTGAATTGACCTACTCTTAAAAGTTGAATGTAGTACCAATTTACTTGTACTAACGTGAAATTTTTCTTTTAAATATTTTTTCTATAGTCCGGCTGAAACTAGCCTACTAATAAAAATATTAGGAAAAGGCTTGGTTAATACTAATTTATCGTTGGATGTACAGCAAAAAGATCCAAGCTCTCCTTTGCATTCAGTAAAAACTTTCGAAGCACTGCACTTGTAAGTATTTCTTGAAAATATTTTTATGTAAACTAATATAGTCTATTCGTTACAAAGAAAACCGGAGCTTCTTAAAGGAATATATGCAATGGGATTCAATACACCGTCGAAAATTCAAGAAACTGCCTTACCTACTCTATTAGCGGATCCTCCCCAAAACATGATAGCACAAAGTCAGTCGGGAACTGGAAAGACAGCTGCTTTTGTTCTGGCAATGCTTAGTCGGGTTAATCCAGCGTTCAATCACCCGCAGGTACTTATGAACTGTTTTTTTATTTTTATTTATTTTTTATTTTTTTTTTTCATCCGATAATCGCTGCTTTCTATCATAAGCTTAAGACTTCTTTCATTCAGAACGAACATTTTTTTGTCGTCAGCAAGTGCCTTACTGTGTTGATTTACATAATAAAAAATGTCATCTACGAGGTCTGCTATATATATTTCTAGCCAAACCATGAAAAAAAAAATAATTTATGAAAAAAATAGCTTTATTATTTTTCAAAATAATCGCCATTAAGATCGATACAGTTTTGCATTCGCCCGAACCAGTTTGTTTAGCAGTTTTGCTACTCCAAAAGAGATACCTCCAAAAAATGCGTTTTGAAGACATCAACAGATTCTTCGAGAGTTGAAAACCGCTGTCCGCGCAGTTTATTTTTGATGTGAGGGAACAGGAAGTAGTCAGGTGGTTTCGTCACCTGACACGATTGAGTAGACGGCTTTTGACGCACATCGCAAGAATTTCTTCGTCATTTGCTTGCACCAATCGACATGAGCCTTCTTTTGAGCGATTGTCAAATTAGACGGTATCCAACGTGAACAAACATTTCTGACGACCAAATGTTCATGTAATATTGTATGTATGCTAGTCATACTAATGCCCAGGGATACCTCAATCTCGCGATATGTCACATGACGATCCTGCTTTCAGGCACAAGACTTATTTTGGACGACCTTCACGAAATTCGTCTGTGAGCTAACTGCGTCCACGATTGAATCGTTGTACCAGTTTTTCACAGTGGCCAGGATGGAGCTTTATCACCAAAAGTTAATTTAAGTTGTTGGGGACACTCTTGTCTTGATAATCTACGTCGAAAATCGTAATAAATCATCGCACCAAAATGTTCACGATTTATTCCATTTTTTGGCCCAGATGAATTTTTCAGGTACCTGTAAAAAAACAAAATTTCGCTCGTACGTCAAAGTGTTCACAGTAAGTTAGGCCTAAAAAATGTACGATGAAGACGTCAGATTGCATCTGGCAATTTTTTCTAAAAAGTTGGGTCCATGGTAGTTAAAATTTTAATAAACTCTTTCAATTTGCTATTCATATATCAGCTCTCTTCTTTCTATATGAAAAAATTAGAAAAAATATATTGTCACTGTATGGTTCAATATTAACCAGTGGGCGAACTTTAGTAATGTTGAAAACGATAAATGTTACAATAAATTTATTTTCGTAATTCGAAAATCTTAATCTTTCGGCATTGAAAACTTTATTCCTATATTTTTAGGTAATCTGCTTGTCGCCTACGTACGAATTAGCTATCCAAACTGGAGAAGTTGCAGCTCGCATGGCACAGTTTTGTTCAAACATTCTACTGAGATTTGCTGTTCGCGGCGAAGAAGGTAAATTATTACATATTAAACAGTTTTGTCAAAAAATAAAACCGAAAATATTACCTGGTCTATGGAAAGGGGGATTACGTGTGTGTTTTAGAGCCGTTAAATTTAAAGCACATAGTGACTTTCTGGTTTTCACCATGTGAGAAACCGTCTCAAACTCAGTTCGAATCGACGAATCCGAGTATAATTTATTTGGTTATAGGGTTGTGGATAATATGGGTATTACTATTTGTAGAAATGAGTGACTGCTGAAATGTAGTGTTCCGTACTTAGCAATTATGCTAGTCAGGTAAACTTTCGAAGCCTTATATCTTTATTTCTTTAAATATACAATTTATAAAATATATCTTTTTTTAATAGTGAACATAATTTGGATTCGCATTTTGTTCTTGATTAATCGAAAAACAATTTTTTTTTTTTTTTTTTGACTAAAGTTAATATACTTATTTTTAATATACAAAAACACAAATAAATAAAATTGTGGCACCTTTCTGTAAATCCGAAATATTAAAGGTTTGGTTGTGCCAAAGTTAAAGAAGGTCTAGACAAGAATTGCTTCAAAAAAGGAAATCTTTATATAAAAAATTTGTTCATATTTTTCTAGTAAGTTTTTCGTTTTTGAAGCTTTTGTCTGGCGAGTAAAATTGAGCTTAAGCAGGTTCGAATAGTTTCTATTGATTCTAAAAACAGATTTTAATTAAATTTTTCAGTGGATCGAAACACAAAAATTACTGACCACATTTTGATTGGAACGCCCGGAAAAATGTTGGACTGGGGATTTAAGTATAAACTTTTTGATATGAAGAAAATAACTGTGTTCGTGCTCGACGAGGCTGATGTGATGATAGCTACCCAAGGTCATCATGATCAGTGCATACGGCTACACAAGTAAGTGTCTTTAAAATGTTTAAATATTTGTAAATTTTAGTTGTAGTTTTCAACACAAAAGTTTCTGAAACGTCGAATAAGAAGAAGAGTAAATGTAAAATTTTAATTTTTAGATAGTTAAATGATAGTTTTAAGACTTACACGTTCACTAGGTCCTAGGTAATTTTTTTTGTTAAGACTTATGTAACCCTTTTTATACTCTTCACAGGTAGTATGAATAATATTATAATTTAACAAGGAGTTTGTAACACATGAAACAAAGCATGTTTAGACCCCATAAAGTTTATCTAAAATTCGGTTTGGAGATAGGTCTTAACTACTGCGAGATAATCATTAGAAACAAAATTATAGAAATAGAAATTGTTTTTTTTTTAATAATAATATTTTTTAGGAATTTAGAATTTTACATTTATGTATTACTAGCTTTTACCCGCGACGTCGTCCGCGGATCTTCCGATAAAAAGTAGCAAATCTCATTACTTTTCTTATTTTGCCTCATTTGTGAAACTATACGGGGGGTGGTCTACCGCCCCTCCGATTTAGTCTAATCTTAACAGGTTGACTTCTCCTCATCCTCTTAACATGTATACCAAATTTCATTTCTGTACCTTAAATAGATGCAAAGATATGACAAATTTTGATTATTGCTTATATGGGGGTGGGGCAACTCCCCTTCAGATTTTGTCCAAACTTAGCAGGTTGACTTCTCCTCATCCTCTTAACATGTATACCAAATTTCATCTCTGTAACTTAAATGGATGCAAAGATATGACACATTTTGATTATTGCTTATATGGGGGTGGGGCAACGCCCCTCTGATTTTGTGCAAACTTAACAGGTTGACGTCTCCTCATCCTCTTAACATGTATACCAAATTTCATTTCTGTATCTTAAATGGATGCAAAGGAATGACAAACTTTAATTGTCAATTATATGGGGGGTGGGGCAACGCTCCCTCCGATTTTGTCCAAACTTAAAAGGTTGACTTCTCATCCTCTTAACATGTATACCAAATTTCATTTCTGTATCTTAAATGGATGCAAAGATATGACAAATTTTGATTATTGCTTATATGGGGGGTGGGGCAACGCCCCCTCCGATTTTGTCCAAACTTAACAGGTTGACTTCTCCTCATCCTCTTAACATGTATACCAAATTTCATTTCTGTATCTTAAATGGATGCAAAGAAATGAAAAATTTTGATTGTCGCTTATATGGGGGGTGGGGCTTAAGTCCAATTGAATGTACATATTCGAATTGAATTAAGTGAAAGCGAGACACACAATGAAACGAGTTTGTATCAATTTTGAGTGCGTGTTGAGTCTGACAACATTCGGCAGAGATCTCTCCATACCTGGTCATTCCATCGAGTGCCCGGTCGTCCTCTATGTCGGCGTCCACCAATCAAGTTTGGGCCCCCCATGTAAACCATGCGTGCTGGAGCTCCTTCGTACATTCGAATGAGGTGCCCAGCCCAGTGCAGCCGCTGGAATTTTATGCGCTGGACTATGTCAACCTCATTGAATAGCTCGTACAGCTCGCGGTTCATGCGGGACCTAAACTCGTCGCCGACTCTAATAGGACCAAAGATCCTGCGAAGAATCTTCCTCTCGAAGACTTCCAACGCTGTCTCATCCGACTCAATCACGGTCCATGCCTCTGCGCCATACAGTAGGACCGGGAGTATCAGCGTCTTATATATCTTTATTTTCGTCCGTCGAGAGAGGGCTTTACTTCTCATTTGCTTGCTCAGCCCAAAAAAACATCTGTTTGCAAGCGTGATTCTTCGCCTGATCTCCAGGCTGACGTTGTTGTTGCTGGTGATCTCTGTTCCGAGATAGACGAAGTTTTCTACAACACTGAAGTTGAAATTCTCCATCGTCACTGACCGTCCAAGACGCATTGACGGAGTGCGAGAAGACACCAAGTACTTCGTCTTGTCCTCGTTCACCGCTAGACCCATGAGCCGAGACTGTTTTTCAATCTCCGAGAACGCCTTGCTGACTCGCCTTTCCTGCGTACCGATGATATCGATGTCATCGGCGTAAGCGAGCAGCATCACTTCCTTTTGGAAGATCGAGCCCGACATACTCTGTATGTACGGGCATTGGCGTAGGATGTATTCCATCAGGAGATTGAAAAAATCGCACGATAGAGCATCGCCCTGCCTGAAACCTCTCTTGGTATCAAAGGGGTCGGAGAGGTTTTTCCCCACCCTGACAACGCTTTGTGTGTTAGATAGCGTCGCCATGCAAAGACGGACAATCTTTGCCGGGATACCTAGTGCAGACAGGGCGTCGAAGAACTTCGCTCTTATCGGCGTGTCGAAAGCGGCTTTGTAATCGACAAATAGGTGGTGAGTGTCTTTGTTGAACTCACGGGTCTTTTCCAAGATTTGGCGTAATGTGAATATTTGGTCACTGGTCGACCTTTTGGGTCTGAAGCCACACTAATATCGTCCTATCAGTGAGTCGGTATATGGCTTCAGCCTATTACACAATACGCCCGACAAAGTCTTATATCCAATGGAAAGGAGACTTATTCCGCGGTAGTTGGCGCAAACAGCGGGGTCTCCTTTCTTAAAGATAGGACAGAGAACACTGAGATTCCAGTCATTGGGTATGCATTCATCGGACCATATCTTGCATAAAAGTTGGTGCATACTCCTAACCAACTCTTCGCCGCCGGTCTTAAATAACTCAGCTGGCAGCCCATCATAGCCTGCCGCTTTGTTATTTTTCAGCTTTTTAATAACTGAATCGACCTCGTAATAGTCCGGTGGCTCTACAATAGTGCCATCATTAACTGGTGGTTCCGGTGTCATTTCTCTTTCGGCGGTATTGTGCGCTTCATCGCCGAGTAGGTTGGAGAAATGACTCCTCCATAATCTCAGTGATTCCTGTTCATCCGTTACCAGACTTCCATTCTCATCCTTACAGAAAGTTACTCCGGGCTTAAAACCTTCAGTCAGACGCTTGACCTTTTGGTAGAATTTTCGAGCTTCATTTCTGTTACAGAACATCTCAACATCCTCAAACTCCCGCCTTTCTTGCTCCTTTTTCTTGCGTCTGAAAAGGCGTTTCTCCTCTCTCCGTTTCTCTCGATATCGCTCTCTAACAGCTCGCGTTGCTCCCGACTGCAGAGTTCGCTGATAGGAAGCGTTCTTCTCTGCAGTAGCATTGCGACACTCCTCGTCGTACCAAGAATTCTTCACAGGTTTTATATAACCAATGACATCCTTGGCAGCCCTATCTATGGAGCGGGTAATATGTGTCCACTGCTCACATATATCTCGAGAAATCGGAGAGGTTTCCCGGAGCAGTCGGGAGAGTGTGTTTGAGAAGGCTGCGGCGGTCTGCTCTGATTGCAGCTTGCCGACGTCTAGCTTTCGTTGCATGTTGGAACGTGCGGCGTGCACTACGCTGAGCCTAGTGCGTACCTTGGCTGCGACAAGATAGTGGTCCGAGTCAATGTTGGGACCACGTAACGTTCGCACGTCCAACACGCTCGATGCGTGCCTTCCGTCAATCAGAACATGATCAATTTGGTTGCGTGTTTTTTGATCAGGACTCAGCCATGTAGCTTTGTGGATGTTAAGATGTTGAAATCTGGTACTACTAACTACCATGTTCCGACCTGCGGCGAAATCGATTAGCCTCTCTCCATTATTGGAGGTAGTGTCGTGAAGGCTAAATTTTCCGACGGTTGGGCCAAAGATTCCTTCCTTCCCAATCTTGGCGTTGAAATCGCCAAGCACGATTTTGACATCGTGTTTGGGACAGCGCTCGTACAGGCGTTCCAAGCGCTCATAGAATTCATCTTTAGCATCGTCGTCTTTCTCTTCCGTCGGGGCGTGCGCACAAATCAGGCTAATATAAAAATATTTAGCCTTGATGCGTATCGCGGCTATACGCTCGTCAACAGGTGTGAACCTAGAGACGAGGCCACGTAGTTTCCTACTCACCACGAAACCACATCCAAATTCGTGCTTACTCGCATGGCAGCTGTAGTAGATGTCACAGGATGCTTTTTTAGAGCAACCCTGCCCTATCCATCGGATTTCTTGGATTGCGGTGATGTCAGCCTTGCATTTTTCGAGGACATCAGCCAGCTGGATACTTGCACCATCCCAATTAAGGGTGCGGACATTCCAGGTGCATATCCGTATATCGTGATCCTTATAGCGTTTGCGGGGGTCGTCATCAAAGGGTCCATTCCGAGGCTTTCTTTTCGTTTTCATTGGGGGTTTTTTTTTAAAGTGGCGGGTCCCAAGCCCAGCGCACCAACCCCTTTTTAAAGGAGAGGGGGCCCCTTCGCCTTCTCACGTTAGCTCACCTCTGAACGGATGTTCAGAGGCTACCCAGGAGATACGTGTCCTGACGGACGTGTGAGTTGCTTGGACCGTTTGACACAAGAATCATTGTTGGCCATTCCCAGGTGTATGGCAGTCAACAACTTTCCACACAATGTGCACTTGAGCAAACGAATCCCAATCTCCCAAAAAAAAAAAAAAAAAAATGAGGAAGTGTGCGAAACGAAATTTTATTGTATGACCACTTCCTTGTATTGTTTCACTTTGAAGGAAGCCAGCAGTCGAACAAGATAACGTACAGAAAAAAAAACAAGCCGACGATCTGTTAGTGTATTTACATATATATATATACATTTATGTCTACTACGCAATGCTTTACTATTTTTTTTTGTGTTTGTATACGATTGTATAGACATTTAAATATATGTACTCGAAAACAACTTCTTATTTCTACTCATTCAATTCGTTTTTCTTCGTAATTATTTTTACTGTTACTGTTTTGGTCGCAGCAGTAGTTGAAGCAGACTTTGAAAAAATTTAGCTTCACTTATAATCAGCAAGTCACCAGCACTTAGTTGTGTGTCAATTGTGTAAAGAACCATACGAAAATATGGTGCCGCGTGTAAATCGAAAAATAATAGAAAATTATTTTAATGTGGTAAACGATCGAGCAATATGCAAGCTTTGCTCTCATACACTAAAAAGTGATCGTGTTTTTAATTTAAAAACTCATATAATAAAAGTACACAAAATAAATGAAAATGAGTTTTATTTCTTCCTTATAACTATTAACTATCAATTTTTAATATTATGCAAATAATGTTTTGAACAAAAATATAAAATATAATACATATATTATAGCATCAATCATATTTCTTTGGGTACTTATCTTTAGTTTATTTTATTTAGCGTCTTTTTATATCGTCCCTTTAATGGCGGCACTTTAGTTATAAGTGTCCCTCTTTTTGTTATTTTTAAAATCCTTATTTACTTAGTACTAATTTTAACCTAATACCTAATTTATGACTTATTTCTAAAATATCTACACAGCTAATCCTTAATATACTAAATTACACTATTGTTTCAAATTACTACTTATTATACTACAGTTCGGCCAATCTGACAACATGATCGACCTCGATCACAATTTCTTAATTCTACCCTAAGTGTTGCTTTCTTCTATTATTTCATAATCTTTAACTTTCCACTGCTTAATGTTGCATGCTTCTATGATACCATTATACGGAATTTGCGTTATTTGCCCATTTTCAATGTCTTTTATTACATATCGATCATGTGGGAGTTTTTTTTTTCTCCAAACAATGCCTGACTTGGTGTTATGCCTATTGATCTATTTACTGAATTGTTAATTGCAAATTCGATTTTTTCTAACTGTTGAACCCAATCGCCATGATCAATTGGGTCACTCAATTTTGCTAACATGCCTTTCAAACTTCTATTTATCCTTTCTACTTGACCATTTGCTTGCGGGGAATGCACTGCAACCTTTACATGATCTATATTTCGGTCACTTATAAAACTCTTGAACTCATTTGATGTGAAACATGTTCCTCTATCTGTTATGCATCTACTTGGCCTACTATAGTAACTAAAATATTTAGTCAAACCTGCTGTAACTTCCTTTGTGCTTGTGCTTAAAACTGAATAAAGTTTCACAAATTTGGTGAATGCATCTACTATTACTAATATGTGCTTTCTTTTAGACCGAAGTGATGGCAAGGGCCCTAAATGATCTAGATGAATAGTATGAAATGGTTTGGCAACTTTAGGTATACTATGCAAATTTTTTGCGTTTGGGTGTTGAGGTGCTGAATACATTATACATCTTAAACAGTTCTTATTAAAATTATTAATTTTATTTTTCATATCTGGAAACCAATAGTTATCCTTCAACTTGTGATAACATTTATCAACACCTTGATGGCCTAATTGCTCATGTGTGGTTCTAATAATTTCTCTCTCAAATTCTTTTGGCACATACAACCTCTGTCTATCACTATCTTTTTTAAATACTACTCCGTTTTCCATCAGATAGCTATCCATTTCTTCTGTTTCTAGTTTGTTTTTTAATGCAATGATATTCGGGTCTCTTGACTGCATGATTTGCAATTGAAAATCTATATCTTCAGCTTCCACTATTCCTATTATTTCGTTCAAATCGTAATTTATCTCGTTCCTGCTTAATGCATCTACATGTGCCATTCTTACTCCCGCTCTATGTATTATTGTATAATCATAGTTTTCTAATTCCAATGCCCACCTCGCAATTCTACTATTAACAGTCTTTTTCCTTAATGTCATTGCTAATGAATTGCAATCTGTTATAATTTTGAACGCTATACCTTCTAAATAGATCCTAAAACGCTTTAAAGCGTAAATAATCGCTAATGTTTCTAATTCAAAGCTATGGTACCTACTTTCCGCATCGGATGCCCTTTTAGAGAAATATGCCACTGGATGAAAATAACCATCCTCTTGTTTTTGCATCAAAATAGCTCCAAACCCTATTGCACTAGCATCACAATGAAGCTCTGTTTCCTTAGTATTTTTATAAATGCACAGTACCGGATTAGATATTAGCTTATTCTTCAGTATTCCAAAAGCTTCGATACACTCTCTAGTCATTTTAAACTTTGCATTTTTCTTTAAAAGCTCATATAACGGACGTGCTATTACTGAAAATGATTTAACAAATTTTCTGAAATATGAACATAAACCAACAAAAGCTTGCATTTCTCTCTGTGATCGCGGCATTAGGAAATTTTTTATTGCTGTTGTATGTCCGTCTGATTTTTTGATACCCTCCGCGTCTATTTTGTACCCTAAATATTCAATTTCGCTATACCCAAACCTACACTTACTGTGTTTAATTTCTAATCCGTATCTCATTATTTGTTTCAATACTTTCTCTACGATTGTTATATTTTCTTCAACGGTTTTTGTTGCTATCAAAATATCATCCATGTATACTACTATTTCATTACTCTCAACAAGGTTTCTTAAGACTTTAGTAATAAAGCGCTGAAAAACCGCAGGACCATTCTTCAATCCAAAAGGCATTCTCGTGAATTCATACTGACCACTTGGTATTACAAACGCCGTATATTTAATTGATTCCTCTGCCATTTTAATCTGATGGAATCCTGATTTTAAGTCCATCACTGAAAACACCTTTTTGCCCTCTAGATATTCAAGACAATCTTCTATTAAAGGTAAAGGATAATTATCCTTTACAATTAATTTGTTCAATCCTCTGTAGTCAATGCACATCCTAGTTTCTCCTGACTTTTTATTTGTTAGGACAATGGGTGACGCATATGGTGATTCGCTATACCGGATTATCTTTTTTTTTAACAATTCATTTATAATACGATGAACTTCATTTTTTTCCGCAACTGACAACCTACGAGGAGAACTATAAACATGCGTGTCTGCGCTTAGTCTAATTGTTGCTTCATAGTTTATATCTTCAATTTGTTGTTTCTTTTGTGTAATTTCCGCAATTTCTCTAAACTTCTTTGCTAATTCTCTTGACAACTTCGGGTCCACATCGATAACTTCTTCTTCTATCTCAATATTATTAATAGCCAGAATATTATATTCCACTTATGTAATCTTCAGTTTTCCTTCCCGTTTCTAATTTCGTTTCTTCTTTTCTTATTTTCATCTGCACTTCTTTTTCTCTTTCACTTATACAATTTTCAGTTTTCCTTTCTGTTTCTAACTCCATTTCTTTGATTGAAACCAACTCCAATTTTCTATTTTTCTCTTTAATTTCTGCATTTTTCAATTCAGTTTTTATTGTATTTCCATTAATTTTTGGCTTCATGCCTAATGATATGTCAAAATAAAATAAAAAATTTCTGCCCAGTAACAATTTCCAGGGTAACAGGTTATTTTCTAACACTAAAAGATTCATTTCTTTTTCCTTACTGTCTAACCTAATGTACACTTGAATACTTCCTAAAACATTTATAAATCTGTTTCCTAGTCCTTTCAGTCGTCCTCTGTATTCACGTAACTCAGCTCCCCTTGGTACACATGATTCTTTTATTAAACTGCATGGGCTACCGGTATCAAAGAATGCATCAATTAATTGTGGATTACATTTATCTATGTTGAAAGCAACACTCACCCTCTTCATAAAATCCATCGGCTTCCATTCTGATTGTCCTTCATATTCGCACTGCATGGTAGTCTTCATTGGGCACTCCTTATAACGATGTCCTACTTGTCCGCACTTGAAACACGAATCCCTTGGGCGTGGTGGTTTGGAACATTCTTTAGCAAAATGTCCCATGTTTGAACAGTTGAAGCATCGTACTTCCCTCATACTGCCCGCTACTGGAGTCTTCTTCTGGTCTTCTGATTTCTTCAACACCTTCTCGTACCATGCCAGATCCCCTTTTAGTTGCTGCATGCTTGTAACATCTTTGAAACGCAATGTTATTATCGGGTCGTCTCCGATACCGTCGATGATATATTCAATCAGCTCTTTTTCCGAAATTGGGGCCTTGCGTGCTGTTTCTTGCATTTCTATTACATACTGCATCAGCTTTTCTCTGTTCTTTTGCCACTTGCGTGACTCAAGTTTCTTTAGAATATTTTTCAATCCCACCGGCTGATCAAACTCGCGTACCAAGTCATCTTTCAATTCTGCCCAAGTGTGCGCCTCGTTTAAACGCAACCAAGCTTGTGCGCTTCCTTTTAGTAATTTACGCGCCAGCAAAAATTTTGTTTTTTCGTCGCATTCGAAAGTGGTGGCTGTTTTTTCGAAATCTGCCATCCATTTATCCATACTCATCTCGTCATCGCCTGAGTAAGTCTTCATTATGCTCTCGACATCCGCTAACTGCATCTTAAATGTATTTACCGCCATCGAACCTGCTTCCAACTGCTTAATTTCCTGCTGCAGTTTTAGTATGCGCAATCGTTGCTGCAGCTTTTTTTCAACCTCGTCGAACTCTTCTATATCGCGCTTGTTTGTATCTGTTGCCGCTGCTTGTCATCGCGACTGCTGCTGCTGCTATAAGGCCACGAGACTGCGACTTTTGTTGCATTAATTCGGCTTCGCCCTCTGCCTGCTGCGACGCCAACGCTGTATCTCTGTTTGCCAATACCGCCTGGTGCTCCGCGTAGTTGAATCCATCGGGATCCTGGCCATCGTCGTTAATTTCAACCAAGAATACTTCCTGAACTTCCAGTTCACTCTCCGGGAGTCCACTGCCCGACATATTTATGCAGTTTATGTCCGTAAGTAGTTCGCCGCGACGCTCAACCTCGTGCACGCCTTCAATGTTGTCCAGCAATGCGCGAAGTTGCGAAATTGTCGCTGTCTCGCTATATTCGATTTGTGCTGCTTGGAGTTTAGCTACAATTTCTTCCCTCGTGAGTCGGCGTGCCACACCTGATGTTATAGCATCAATCATATTTCTTTGGGTACTTATCTTTAGTTTATTTTATTTAGCGTCTTTTTATATCGTCCCTTTAATGGCGGCACTTTAGTTATAAGTGTCCCTCTTTTTGTTATTTTTAAAATCCTTATTTACTTAGTACTAATTTTAACCTAATACCTAATTTATGACTTATTTCTAAAATATCTACACAGCTAATCCTTAATATACTAAATTACACTATTGTTTCAAATTACTACTTATTATACTACAATATAAATGTTCATACGTATATTGGTTTCAAGTTAAGCAAACTTTTTCTAATTCTGCTTTAAGCAAAAAAAAACATAAGGATCGACTTATTGCTTGCAGCAAAAGGAAAATAAGGAACGACTTATTGCTTGCAGCAAAAACAAAAAAAATACGGATCGACTTACTGCTTACAACAAAAGCAACCGTTTTCAAAACCAATGCTGTGCTTGACTGCGTAAGCAATATCAAATTCGTTTTTGGCTTTTGCTTTCTGCTTTTGCTTCGTTGTTGATAACTTATTAAGCAAGCATTTGAGGACGCAGTTTTCTAAGTTGCTGAAAAAAAATGTAAGCAAAGCAAATATTTTTATGCTGTTGCCATTTTCAAGCAAGCAATTTTGTCCAAACTTAACAGGTTGACTTCTCCTCATCCTCTTAACATGTATTCCAAATTTCATCTCTGTACCTTAAATGGATGCAAAGATATGACAAATTTTGATTGTCGGTTATATGGGGGGTGGGGCACCGCCCCCTTTGATTTTGTCCAAACTTAACAGGTTGACTTCTCCTCATTCTCTTAACATGTATTCCAAATTTCATCTCTGTACCTTAAATGGATGCAAAGATATGACAAATTTTGATTGTCCTTTATATGGGTGGTGGGGCAACACCCCCTCCGATTTTGTCCAAACTTAACAGGTTGACTTCTCCTCATCCTCTTAACATGTATTCCAAATTTCATTTCTGTACCTTAAATGGATGCAAAGATATGACAAATTTTGATTGTCCTTTATATGGGTGGTGGGGCAACACCCCCTCCGATTTTGTCCAAACTTAACAGGTTGACTTCTCTTCATCCTCTTAACATGTATGCCAAATTTCATTTATGTACCTTAAATGGATGCAAAGATATGACAAATTTTGATAATTGCTTATATGGTGGGTGGGGCAACGCCCCCTCCGATTTTGTCCAAACTTAACAGGTTGAATTCTCCTCATCCTCTTAACATGTATTCCAAATTTCATCTCTGTACCTTAAATGAATGCAAAGATATGACAAATTTTAAATATCGCTTATATGGGGGGCGGGGCAACGCCCCCACCGATTTTGTCAAAACATAGCCTATGTTCTTTTCCATCATCCCATCTATCTCTATTCCAAAATTCAGACGAATTGGTTGAGCGGTTTAGCCGTAAGAGAGGAACATACATACATCCATACATTCATACATCCATACAAACTTTCGCATTTATAATATTAGTAGGATTAGTAGGATAATACCTTCAGTGTTTTTGTAGCTATTTTTATATCTGCTGTGTAAAATAGATATATGTAGTAGTGGTCCAAGTACACTACCTTAGGATACTTTCTTGTTACGACATTTGAACATGCATCGTCATATTTTATGTAGACGTATCGGCCAATAATATAACTTTTTATTTGATTAAATATATTTTTGTGGTTAGATGTTGCTTAGTTTGAGTCAAATGTTTTTGCAATGATAAGATAAAAAAACCAATCCAGCATTCCTTTTTATCAATATCGTTCATTATTTTATTAACAACTCTGTGTATTTGTTGTACTGTTGAGTGGCGTCGTCTGCAACCAAACTGATGGCTTGGTATGGTGCTATTTTGTGTCAAGATTGGCTCTAGTCGAGTATAGAGCATTTTTTCGAATATCTTAGATATGATTGGAAGTAGACTGAAATGTCGGTCGGTATGAGCTCGTCTTTGCCGCATCTTTATTTGGTTTGGGAATATTTGTTATTTGTGCAACTTTCCAGAGAACTGGAAGTATTGTAGTCTAATTCTGGCATTAAAAATATTACGTATGTATGCTTTAGTAATATCCGGAAGCTCTTTAAGAATTTTTTCACTGATCTGGTTATATCCAGGCGTTTTCTTTACTTTTAATTTACTAATATGATGTTTTATTTCGGTTATTGTTGTCCTTTGTATGGCGCTGAAGCGTATGATCTAACTCGATATTTAGATTGTCTATGTTGTTAGTAAATGTATTTTTAAAGTTTTGTGCCAAAATATCCGTTGGCATTATTCATGAAAACATTTCATTATATTATCTTCACTTGTATGTTTGTCTGTATGTAACCGACTTCTTTGAACTTGATTTTGACCCACTTTTTGAACGGTCAGATTTAATTTAAACTTTGTATACTTATCAAGGACCGATGACAATACAATAATTTCACAATTTCGACCTAATATCTTGACCAGGATCCTCAGGACAAAATGAATAACTTATGCTTTAAACTTTCAAACTTTATACCTAAATATATGCAATTATTTTGCAAAACCAGCGCGATAAGGCAATACAACATACGACATGATATGCTTATAAATATGTTTTAAGACTAAAAAGAAAAAATAAAATTATAGTTTAAATAAAGTTTTCAAAAAATAAAAGTCAGTTTTTAATGATCAC
The DNA here is from genome assembly GCA_035044805.1 of Leucophenga maculata. Lineage (NCBI taxonomy): Eukaryota > Metazoa > Arthropoda > Insecta > Diptera > Drosophilidae > Leucophenga > Leucophenga maculata. Next base: position 88,406 of record JAWNNP010000049.1, on the reverse strand, counting down.
ATTGAACTAAAAAGTGGAAAATAAATATGGTTTAAAAAATAAAAAACACGCTTTAATGATCAATCGAACTAAAAAATTAAAAATAATGTTGAATATGGACAGAAAATATAAATGAACGAAAATGATTAGTACGAGTGCGAATGTTATTCGCACTCACGATTTCGAATGCAATCTAGTAAGAGTGAAGACATTTTTTTTTTGAGAGTGCAAGACTGATCTTATTCGTGTTTCATGAAATATTAGTGCAATCGCAAGCTAAGCCACTCGTTGCAGATGTCTGTTGGGTATTGGCGTCTTCTTAAGCGGCTTATGGGGCGTTCTTCAGCAAGCGGCCTAGCTAGCCTGTCGCTATATCTGCTGGTATGACGATTTATTTGGAGCTCTACGGTCTACAAGTTCAGATCTCAGTGGAGAGTAGACCCTCGAACGTACTAGCCACAATCCGTGATAAGTCGGAGGGCTTTATCCTGAAGCGTCTGTACGCATAACAATAGCCTTATAAATCGGTCCCTTACATTTGAGGGGCAGCTTGGACCTGCTGCACACCATCCAGTTTAGACGCGCCATCTTGTACCAGCAGTTAAATATTGTAGCGCTTATGTGCGATCTAAACGTAAGTCGCTTGTCCAGTATTAGACATAAACATTTTGCTTCCTGGTTTATCTGTAGACTTACATTGTCTAGTTGGACAGCTGGCACCTGGTCCTTGCGCAGTGTGTAGCAAACATTTTTATATTTTCTTTGGTTCAGTTTGATGTTCCACCTGCGAGCCCAATTCTCAAACAGGAGGTATGCCTGAAAACCAGATGCTGTTTCACACACGCTTGAAGCCGAGTGCAGAAAGCAAATATCGTCCGCATATACGGCGATAAGTGATTTGCTTCTGATGATGACTGGAGGGATTGACACATCTGTGGTGAAAATGTTATAGAGAAGTGGGCCAAGCCCCCATCCTTGTGGAACACCAGCTGCCGGGGCAGAGAGATTAAAGTTCTCACTTTTATCTAGAATTGGCGATTTCGCAGATACGATCTGAATAGGTGATAAAAGGGCGCAGGAACTTGTCTCAAACGCCTGTTGCACATCAACAAAGACCCCATTGCAGTATTATTTGTTATCAAATGCCTTAAGAATATGATTACCCACCCAGTGAATCTGCTCAACAGCGCCCGTCAGAGCTGCCGCATTATGTATCTTTTGGGTAAGAAGATCCACTGCAGCATCTATGTCCGGAGATGTACTCAGCTCCATATTTAAATGAATCAACTCGTCGAGCTTCTTCTGGAACCTCAGAATAAATGAGTGTATAGAGAGAAGACGGTATTGAGGCGTAACAGCTGTGGATTGGGTATGGATGTTAATAATTAGCGCCAGATGGTCACTATGTAGCTTCCAGTTATCCGTTATGTTTATCAGACCATCGGGAATTCCTTGGTATAGAGCAAAGTCTAAACAGGATGGACTTCCTCTGCGACTGACAGGATAGCGAGTCGGAGAGTCAGTCGACAGTACTTTCGTTCTGTGAGAGGCTAGGCATCTAGCTAATAGAGTGTCTCTAGTGTTCAGGCATGAAGCCTAAACATGTGATATGAGGCAAAACTCTCTCCGATAAGAACAACGCACACACAGTGCAGTTATCATACGCATTAGAGCTGCACTTGATAAGTGAAGCGTGTTTTTATAATCGTCGTCTTTTTAATAGCTCCATCTAAGCGTTGTCAAGTGCTACATTGAAAAGTGCAGGGACTTAATTTATGATCAATAACGATTTTAATAGCCTTTTGTCCGCGTTGGTTTAATAGTTTCTGCTACGCGTCTTTTTACATTATAAATAGTTTTAGATTACGCTTAGGCCTACAACCTCAGCGATAGCATTATAATAGTTTAAAAATAGAATAAGTTTTTATGAATAAAAAGGGACCAGTTGTTAATGAACACTCAAGATATACGCGTTAATTATTTGCGTTATAAATGTATCTCACGGCCAAAGAGCTCTACACTAGAGTTGCTGTTGCGATCACCCCACATCCAGTGCCGAGCGTTCGAATCTTCACCCAATTAAGTTTACCGTTGAAGTCATTAGGCTCAGTTCTGTAGTTTGGCTGGATATATGACTCACGGAGTCAAACTGAAATGATCGGTTGGCAATCGTGACTAACGGTTAGTGCCTAATAGAATTTCTTGCTTGTTCTGCCACACCTCCTCTAGCCCAATTTAGCTGCGAAGTAATCGCTTGGTAAGACTGATAGCCAAACACTCTAAGTGTTGTATTGTTAGGTAATCTAGTCTCATTTAATAAAATAACGTCAATGTTATTGATGTGGCCGAAAAGTTCGAGCTCTGGTATTCTTCCTCTAATGCCGTGGGCGTTCTATATCAGAACGCGAAGGGAACTCATTTTATTGCCATTGCGGTAAGGAGATTGAGAATCTGCATCTCAATCAGTTTTTCCAATTACCACTCTGTCCACACAACAGGTTGGTTTCAAAAATTTTTTTGTTGTCTTATTTTTTTTGGCTATATATCTGTCGTGATGCAGCGTGGTGAAGTTTGCGTATAACCACCCTGTAGGGCTTGTCGTCTTGAAGCTTGTTGCTGTAAAACTGGACTTTGAGCTCATCCGGTCGTTTTACAATATTCCTACACGTGGCCACCTCCTTATCATATATGCGTACAGTTCTGCCCATATTATTGGCAATGACATATTCACTAGCTTTAGCCACAGTAGCAATGGCAGTCTTAAGATCCTTGAGATAAGTTATTTCGGAAAGCACTATAGGAGGAGGCTTCTTGCTTGAGATCTTTGCTGCTGAATTTGCGTCTGGCGCGTTTGCTGTCACTGAGCATAATTGGATATTTGATTCACTTATCCCTTGGGTTGGGCATATGTTAACTACGATTTCTGCGTTGGGACTAGCATCCTTCTTATCCATAAATTCCCTTTTAGAGTTAGATGCGTTGGTTTCTGGGTAGTCGTCTACTTCATCGGCCACCATATCAGCCAGCTAGGTGAATCATTTGTTTGATAAATTGCTGCCCTTGTCTTGAGGTGAAGCTGGGTTGTTAATCTGTTTAGTAGTAGTGGAAGCAGAGTTCAAGTTCTTCCTCTTCTTAATTCTGCTACTACCCAGCTGTAGACCATTAATAAGGTAGCAGCGGCGATAGCTTCATCAGTCACTTGCGTAAGTGATTCTATTGGATGAGTTGAGGTTGTCGTCTGGAGCATAGAGTTACTTTTCACTACGTTATAGGAAGCAACGTTTAAGGCATTGATAAGTGGGGCTGTGATTGAGCCGAATATGACACACAGCAAGTAATCAATAGTGTTGAATCTACAAACGTCACTGCTGTTGTCAGCTGTATATCTGTTGTCTTGACTGCAAGGTCCGTTAATGTTTCATTGCTGAGATCAACACGGGCTTTACCTGCAGTTTCGTAAATTTGTTAAAAATTCATGGCGTACTAGCAAATTTCCACCGATTAGCTGGTACTGCCTAAAAGTATGTAATGAAAGAGATAAGTAAGGCGACCAAAACTATGAAGTATTTTTGCCACTCCTAGGACTGCAACCAATTTCTGACGTTTTTTATCCGTGGGCTTCTGCGATTGCTAAGCTGATTTGCATGCGGCTCCCGGCTGACGGCCGGATCTACACTTTGTGATTGCACTTTCTAATGTGCCACGTTGTGGATTTAGTCAATTTCTCACAATTGATTCGATCGATTCACAATTGTTCGATTATACGTTCCGCGCAGGCGTGTGTCACCTCCGAAAGATCACACAGTACTATCCCCTCCGCTTTGTGATTTCTGAAAAGCAAAGTTTTGCATACTTGTATGCATACAGCTAAAGGTTACTTTAAAGCATATGGTTTTCATTTTATCCTGATATTATTGGTCAGGATATTAGGTCGAAATTGTGATGTCATCGGTCCTTGATACTTATGTATGCAAAGTTTAAATTAAATCTGACCGTTTAAAGTGAGTCAAAATCAAGGTCAAAGAAGTCAGTTACAAACAAACGGAAGTATGTTTGTCTGTTTTAGGAGCGAATATAAGCGTGTTAAAAAGTGCACAAAACAGTTTAATTATTTTGTTTTTTGATCTAAATGAGAAAATAAAAGTTTTAAAATATGTATTAAACAAATAAATTTTAAATAAAATGAAAAACAATACTCGTATTTATGTATGTACATTAGGGAACATCGATTTTGTTCACAAAAAATGGTACCCAATATTTATAATCTTAGGTCAATTCTAAGATGTTTTCGCCAAGAAACCATAGTTCTAAAATCAATTCCTAGTCCTAGTCCGATCCTGACAAAATTGGTATCAACACTCTTGTTAGGACCAGGACTTTTCAAAATTCTATTGAATCAAAGGACCAATTGTCCTTAAAACATAATTTTCGTCCTTGCAGGACCAATTTAATGAATCGCTTCTGTGAAGATAGATCTCAAAAAATCGTTACAAAGGATATTTTGATTGTTCTTGAAAAATTAATTTTTTTAATAAATGTTCAAAATATGGAAGTGGAATTAAAAACATTTTTTTTATTATTTTTTATTGTTGTATTAATTTACTTTTGTACTAGAGATAAGCAAGATAAGAATGAATTATTTTAAACTGCAGCATACAATAACCAGTTATGCGGCCTAGACACATTGATGCAGCATGAATAAAATCTTTAATTGTGTTAGTAAAATATTTATGTGTGCGGCACATATACGATGCATGACGAAAAATCAAATCGATTTAGATCCAGGCTGTTCAATACTTGAAAAACAAGAAACTTATGGCTACTAAGTTTGCTATCTACTGATTTTGGGATAGCTGAAAATATCGTATTTCGTCGACATTTTGTACACTTCAACATTTCGAACACAAATGAAGATTGAAACCTTAGCATGATAATGTACGGTTGAAAGCTTTATGCACACGTACACAAGAGAGACATCATGCCGCATGATAATAACTATGCATTATCGTGTGAAGCTGTATGACCCAATAAAAGCATGCCATACATTTTGATTGTACGAGCAAATGGTGTAGGCATTATAATAGCCAAAAGCATGAAACACGCGTTGATAGATTACAAGCCTATCTGTGACCTCATAATAACAGCTTGATTTAAAATCAAGTTTCGCAACACTACTATTGTCCAGTGGCTATGCACTTACCGAACCATACACAGATTATTCTAAGGACGAGATTTATAACCTTCTCGAATTTACAATCAAGTCTGTCTCTAGTGGGGATAAAATTGTTGCACTGGGAGACTTTAATGCAAAGATCGGTACCATTGTCTACATCGAAAATGTTCCCCTATCTTAGCAGTTATATTACAGCGGATTGGGGGTGCATCGATAGACTCAGCTGCGCGTATAAGCAAAGCGCGGATTGATTTTCGAAAACTTGACAAAGTATGGCGCTCATGCACGCTTTCATTGAGAACAAAACTAAAAATATTTAACACCAGTATAAAACCTATACTACTATATGGCTCAGAGACGTAGATGGAAAGACGGAAAGCTTAAATCTTTCGTTAATTAATGTCTGAGGATTATCTGTCGTATCTTCTGTCCAGAAGCGTTCTCAAATGCTGACTTATGGCAAGTAACTAACACCGAACCTATCGACATCGAAATAAAAGACTCAAGTGAAATTGGATAGATCACACCTTGCGCAGAGAAGACGACAACATTACAAAGATGACCTTCCAGTGGAACCCACAAGGCAGCCGTCAGAGAGGTCGTCTAAAGCAAACATGGATTCGCACTGTCCATTCCGAAATCGGGTCCAGGGCTACGTGGAGTGAACTAAGAGCCCTAGCAGCAGATAGAAGTCGTTGGAGGCAATTTGTTTTCGCCCTATGCTCCAACTAGGAGTAATTCTTTAAGTTATAAAAATTAAAGTACATATTAAGGAATTTTAAAAAAAATAAAAACATTTTGTCCGAGTCCCCATTTAGTGCTAAAATTTCGTACGAACATTTGTTAGAGTAAATAAAGCTTGACGATCCACCATTGCCTGTTACAGAAATTCCTTCACATATTCAAGGTACTGAGCGATGTGTGCAACTGCTATCAACTGTTTCACAACACGTAACAGAAAAGTCTCGAGAGGATGTTATGGCAGTTGCTATCGAGAGTCGCACGAAAATACCAAGAATTGACAACAAAAAAGATTATCTTAATTAGAACATGCTTAGAAATCATATGTTGTGTATTTTCTGTTACAGGAAAGTAATATGTACCTAACAAAAGTAAATTAATACAACAATAAAAAATAATAAAAAAATGTTTTAAATTCCACTTCCATAATTTGAACATTTCTTAAAAAAATTAATTTTTCAAGACAATCAATATGTCTTTTACGTAAATAGCGTTTATTGTAACGATTTTTTTGAGATCTATCTTCTCAGAAGCCATTCTTAAAATTGGTCTTGCATGGACGAAAATTATGTTTTAAGGACAATTAGTCCTTTGAATCAAAAGAATTTTAAAAAGTCCTGGTCCTAACAAGAGTGTTAATACCAATTTTGTCAGGATCGGAGTAAAAAAACTAAAGATATTGTAATAAATTAAAATTTCAAAATAATAAATTTTCAACTGAAAAAGCGCGGACCAGAAATTAATTTTGGAACTATGGTTTCTTGGTGAAACCATCTTAGAATTCACCTTAGATTATAAATATTGGGTACCGTTCTTCGTTTTTTTTTTTGGGCCATACAAATCGATGTTCCCTAATGTACATATTATATTTTGATATTTTAACAAAATTTAAATATCCTGCTACAAATTGCGGAAAGATACGACCACTCGGACCAGTTGGAGGATTTTTGATTAGTCACTAGGCCTCGACTCACAGCAATGGCCATCGTCCAATCGTCTATTTCTCAAGAATTTTAAGTTTCTTTGCAGCTGGTCCATCTTTTTTTTTTCATTAATTGTTGTGAGGATGATAAAGATTCTTTTATATGCCATGGTTGGTTTTGTATGGTTGCGGCAGCTTTAATGTACTTTAAATTTATTTTATGCCGTCGCTCATTATATATGTTGCATTATGAACACTATCTATCTATCTTTGTCAATATTGTTATATTGCAGAGGCATATTATATATTGTAATACGGCTAAGCCTTTCTGGCTATAGTTTTGGCATTTGAGTATGTTATAAAGTCAAAAATTTTCTGCTTAACATTATTTGTGCGCCTATAAGGATTTTTATGGTTTCCGATACTTGGATCCCATTAGCAACTGATTTCGAAAATATTTGTGCAGCATTGAGAATGCAATGGTTTGCAATAATTGAAGAGCGCGTTTTAATTTAAGTTTGCAAGAATGGCAAGAAAAATTAGGGCGCGTGTGCAACGTTTTGCAAGTTGCAAGAAAAAAATTAGGGCGCGTGTGAATTAAGTAATTGCAATGCTTGCAATTATGTGAGCGCGTGCAAAATTAAATAATTTTAACTGTGCAGACTTTTGTGTCCGCTTCTTTAGTTTTATGGGCTATGCCGACTTTTGTGTCCGCTATGACCATTACTATTACTAGTATCTATTATCTATAACTCGCCTACCCTTAGACGGAGACTCCGGCGAGGTCAATGATTTTTTCTCAATTCTGTATTTTTGAATTTGAATGATACTATAATTATTATTATAATAGCAAAATTTATTGCTATTGAAGGGTAATTAAAGATAGATAATGTGAATTTTTTTGTATCTATCATTTGTTCTATTATCATTCTTGTTTCACTAATAGGGCGTAATAAGAGCTTTTCTGTGCTTTCCGTTTTTGTTACAAATGTTTTGTTAATTTCCAATTGCTTTTGTAGTAATATTATATTATCGTATACTTTGACAAATGTATTAGTATAAATTGTATTATTTACCCAAATCTTGCAATTATCGAATTTGCTTAAATTGTTCTTAAATAGTGTAATATTTTTTCTGTTACAATTGTATACAAGAGTTGAATTTGCCATATTTTTAGTGATTATTAAGCCGTCTTTGATTTGAATAATTTCTTGTTCTACATTTTTGTCTGTGTAATTACAATTGGCTTTTTCGTGTTTAATGATTTTAGTTATACAATTATCTGTAATGATATTCAGATTGTCTTTTAAGTTATTTGTTACAGTTGTATTATACAAGTTTTTGTCTTCATCTATGATAAATTCTTTTTGTTTAAGATATATTGATCTGTTATTTTGGTCTGGAATTGGCTCAAAAGTAATTCGATTATATTGTTTCTTAGAGGAAATTGGCATAAACACTATTATGATTATGTTGTTTTCATGATGTGCTACAGATATTTTTATGCCAGCGAGATTGTCCAAATGTGATACTAAGTCAAGTTATTTGTCCGTCATTATGATGCGGGATAGGATATTCAGTTTACTAGTAAGGATGATTTGTTCTATGTCATCGATATGATTTCGGAAGAGAGTGATATCATAATTCATCTGATATATTTCTTTAAATACGTTAAGCTGTTCTTTTAGTTGATTTGAATTGCTAGAAAGTGATTTTGCCAAGTATTCTTGTTGTCTATTAATATGAACTGTTATTTCGTTCACTTGATCTGAGAGTTGTTTATTAATTGTAATCTGTTTGTTAGTTTCGGTTGTTAAGTCGTGTTCTAGTCTTGTTAGGTTATCTAGACTGTCTTTTATTTGTTTTTCGTCATCACTGTCCATTGTTCCTGTTATTACCTTGAGGCTTTTTCCTAATATGTTAATTAGTCCTCTTTTATATAAGAAATGGGGTTTTAAATTGTATATTTTTGTTTCTAGTGAATGGAAATTATTTTGTAAGGTAGGAAAAGTGATATCGTTTGTTCTGACGTGGCTTTTTAAGATTTCAATGTTCGTGTTAATACGTTCTTTACTGTTTTCTAGTTCGGTTATGTTATTTATATGTAGAATTTTTTCGTACGTTTTTATTATATGGACTGGTTTTGTTTTAACGATTATGTATCCATTGTTTTCGTTTATGTCCTGCATTTCCAAGTGTTGTGTATTTGTCATTGTCAGTAATGTAAATGAATATTGTGATAATAATCATTTTGATGCCTGTGGATGAAATAATTTATCGGTTATTATTTTGGAACTTTTTCTTCCTTTTTATATGAGATTTATAATATTTATGACCCGTATTTGTGACTACATGTTCGTCATATAACTCGTTTACGGTTACTTTCCTAAATTTTGCATGGTTTTAACCTCCTCTAATTTCTCGTATGAACACTGATCCTGTTTGCAATGGTGGATCTTCTTTATTTGTATTTAATTTCTCGATCGTATTTCTCTTTTTCTGTAGTATTTTATCTTTTATCTCCTGATATTGTTCATGGGTGATATTCCCGTTAACAAAATCTATTGGTCTCTTTCCAGTAGTAGAGTGAATTGAATTATTGTGAAATATTATTATTTTCCCAATTTTTTGTTCTATTGATTCGTTGTCCTTTTCCGGATCATGTCTTAGTAAGATGATCGTTTATTGTGTTATGGAGTCGTTCGACATCCGCATTTGAAGTATGATTGTTATTTGAGAAATGTACTTCGATGATATTATTTTGTAGAAAAGTTCGTAGTGGTAGTGCTTTAAATCCAAGTTCGTTGTCAACTATTAATTTTTTGAATTGTTCCATAGTTCCTATATACTGTGTTACTGCTCTTTTGAATTCTATCCACGATCGATTATCTATTTTTATAGCTTGAGCGTGTTTTGAAAATTTATTATTATTGTTAGAAAATGCGATTTGTTGAGGTTATAGAACACATCCATGTGGACTATTTCTCCTGGTTTTTCCGGGGTTTCTGTTATCTTAAGTTTCGGATTTACCGGTTTACGGTCATATTTCTTTGTTACATATTTCACAGTTATTCACTAATTGTGTTATCCTTTCTTTTAGTTTTGGATGATATATTTTTTTCCTTAATCGTTCAAAGTTCTCATTTATTCCACAGTGATTATTTCTTAGATGTTCTTTTTCAATGGTTACAGCTAATTCTTCTTCGTCTGTTATATCATTTAAAAGTTTGGTACATCTTGTTATCTTTAGTGTTTCGTTTGATCCATCTCTGAAACAAGTCTGTAATACTTCTCTGAAGTCTTGAAAAAGGTCCTCCTCTTCTATGAATAATGCATTTGTTCTAGAAGGGTCAAAATGATTCTTAATAATGATGATGATGGTACTGTTATCAAAAGTTTTAGCAGATATAATTTTTCAGTGATGATTGATTAATTTGACATTTTTTATAGTTAGCGATCCAGATTTCTTCTTTGATATTACGATTTGCCTATTGTATATGTTGATAGGGCTATTTGATAAGTTGACATAGTTAATGTCGATGTTTCCGTTAAGGATTCCTTTTTTATACCTTATTGTATAATCATATTCGCCTAAACGTAGTCTCCATATGAGAAGCTTTGAGTTGGGCTCTTTGATTGAAAATAACCATGTCAAAGGTCTATGGTCGGTTTCCATTTCAAATTTTCGGCCAAATATGGTCGAAAGTATTGGGTACTCCAGACAATAGCAAGGCATTCTTTTTCTGTTGTGCTGTAATTTACTTCATGATCAATTAATGTACGGCTAGCGTAACAGATTGGATGTCCATCTTGTGATAGTACTGCTCCATGGGCGAAATTGCTTGCATCAGTTTGCAGAGTGAACAATTTCTCTAAGTCCGGATAAGCTAATATTGGATCGTTTATAAGTAGTGTCTTCAGATAATTAAAGCTTTTTATGTATCTTGGATCTTCTAGATTCTTTTTTTTATCCAATTTTAAATATTTAGTCATTGGCTTGGCTATCTTTGCGTAATCTTTTATAAATTTCCTGTAATAGGCAGTTATTCCAAGGTATTGTTTAATTGCCTTCGGGTTCTTTGGTAATGGAAATTTCTGAACACAGGATATTTTTTTTTGGATTGGCTTTAATGCCTTCACATGTTACTACATGTCCCAAAAACTCTGTTTCTCTTTTCATGAACTCCGATTTGTCTAACTGAACTTTGAAATTTGTTTCTTTTAGTCGTTTAAATATTTTAATGGATGATTCAATATGTTCTTTTAATGACGTTGAAAATATTATTATGTTGTCCAAATATACAAGACATATTTTATTGATATATTCGGTTAGTACGTTATTCATTAATCGTTGAAAGGTTGCAGGTTAAGGCCAAATGACATACGAAGAAATTCGTAAAGTCCACCTTCGGCGCTGAAAGCTGTTTTGTGGATGTCGGATCCTTCAATTTCAATTTGATGGAATCCTTTAGCTAAATCCAAGGTAGTGAAGTATTGACATCTTCCAAGTTTTTCTAGTATTTCGTCCATGTTTGGGATTGGGTAGTGATCATTGATTGTCACTTCATTCAATTTCCTATAGTCAATCATAAGTCTCCATTTAGTTTCTCCACTGTCGTCCATTTTCTTTGGAACTACCCAGACAGGTGCAGAATATGTTGAATGACTATGCCTTATAATTCCATTCTTTAACATGTCTTGGATTTGTTTTTCCACTTCTTTTTTATGGATATATGGGTATCTATATGTTCTTGCGGCTATAGGCGCATAATCTGTAGTTCTGATTTGGTGTTTGATCATATTTGTAAATGAAAGGTCACTATCCTCTGTGTAGAATATGCTTCAGTATTTTTTTATAGTAGGCGTTAAATATCCCTTTTCTTCTGAATTAATATGTTGCGTCCTTATCTGGTCTAGGATAGGTAACTTGCGTTCATCTTCAAATGAGTACACGCAAAAGTTTCTTTCTTCCTGACTTTGTTGTCGTGGTATAAATTCGCTAATTAGATTAATTATTGATGATTCATGTTCCGTTTCTGAAGTACTATTTTCGTTCGCGGTTTCAGCGGCACAAGTGTTTTTTATTTCTTCCTTCTTTGAGCGATTTTCGTTCGCGGTTTCAGAGAGTTCATTATCTTGTTGAGGATTGAATTGTATTGGAAGGGTTTTGTTGTTAATTTTGATTTCATTTTTATTAAAATTGATTATGGCATTAAAAGGTATCAATATGTTGTTACCGATTAACCCATCGTAATCATTGTGAAAATTGCACACAAGAAATTCAAGTTTCTCTGAGTGGTTTCCAAATTCTGTAGGAATTGCTATTTTTTCGTTTATTTGAATTTTATGTTGTAAAGTTCGGACTGTAACGGGTGTTAATGGTACTTTCCATTTAGGATTACAAAGTCCTGGATTAATTAAGGAGTGTGGAGCTTCTGTGTCAATTATAAATTTTAAATGTCCTAACTTCGTTTTAATGGTTATATGTGGAAGTCCACTTCTGAGGCTAATAAATGAAAATTTTCAACCATGTTATTTGTTATTTCCAAGTTTCCAATGTCCATTGGTTCTACTGGAGAAGGGTTATTATGGCTTTGTTGGCCTTGTCTTTGCTGATTATTGTTATTATTATTATCGTTACCGGATTGACTTAAATTACGATTATAATAATTACTTTGATTGTTGGTATAATTGTTATTGTTACTGTTAATTGTTGTTGTTATGATTGTTTCGATTATTATTATCATTATTTCGATTATCGTTGTTGATTTGGTTGTAGTTATTATTACCATTGTTATGATTATTTTTGTTGTTATTATTATTACTGTTACCATTGTTATTAATGGTTTGATTAGAACGGTGATTATTATTTTGATTAGGGTTACTGTTAGTGTTTTGGTTAGAGTTGTTGTCTCTACGGTTATTATTTTGTTTTTGACCACTTACAAAACTATTTTTTTGGAATGGATTCAGATTTGCATACCGTCCTTCATGGAGTATATCCATGGCAGATTCCAATGTACTTGGCCTGCGACAGTTGAGGACTGTTCTCATGGACTGTTCTCATTTTGTTCACAAATGTATGTAAAGCGGATCTAATGTTATTTCTGACGCATTCAACCGTTCCTGGGCTGGTTCTCATTACTTGGTTGGTTTTGGAATTGAGTGCGCTTAATTTTGTTTTTATCTCTTCATAAAAATTTAAAGGTGTTGTTCTAAAGGGTGTTGCCCTCAATTCGTCAAATAATTCTTCAATACTTCGTCTTTCACCGAAGAATTTCTTTGATTTCAGCACATGAGGTTGCATGGCAATTGAAGTCCATGACCTCCCTAGCTCGTCTCTTAATTCGACTTTTTATAATATCTGAAAAAAGCGCTTGAGAAAACGTATCATAACTTTGCAAGATTGGGTTAATTCTATCCACTAAGCATAGAAATATCTTTAAATCGTTTCTGTTGCCATGAAATTCTGGCAATGTTTCAAGAAACTTTAAAGGGTTTAAGATAATCGAAGGTGTTTCTGTCATTTTCCCCTTTTTGTGTTTAGTACTTGTACAGCGTTTGTTTAAATGTAATGTATAATGTGTATACTTAACCTTATTTTGCTGCTGCTTTTGTTGTTGCTACTGTTGTTCTTCTTGTGAATACTCCAGTTGCCGATGATATTGTTCTAGTTGCTGCAGTTCTTCTTGTTGTTTTTGCTCCAATTGTTGCTTATCTTGTTGTTGTTATTTCCGCAGTTGTTGCTGTTGTTCTTGTTGTTGAATCCTCAGTTGTTGCTGTTGTTCTTGTTGCTCCAGTTGCTGCTGCTCTTCTTGCTTCTTGTCTAATTGTTTTTGTTGTTGAATCCTCAGTTGCAGAAAGCTATGAACGATGATACCGGTAATTCGGGTTCCTTGTCCTCCGGTATAATGGGTAACATCTGCGCAGCCCTAGACAGAATCGTTGTCTGGTGACTTCCGTAATATGTTTGTCAGTGGTGGTTACTGTTGACCACTTTTTGATTATAATTTTTTTCCTTTAGAGGTTGTTTCCTTTTTGAGGTTTTTCTTCCTTGCACGATAGTATGCGTTGTTTTTGGATGCTGCTTTAATTTTTGAGAAAAAAAAAAAAACTATTCATCAATTGAATAAGTTTTAGCGACATCCCATGCTCGTCGCCAGTAAAAGGATCTTTTACTTTGGAAGGTAAAAGAAATGCCTTCGTCGTTCTCCTACACAGGAGCTTGATGTCTCTGTGTTTGCAGTCCAGGGGGTTGCACGGGAGCTTGATGTCTCCGTGTATCCAAATGCAAGGTTGTCCAAAGGAAACTTAATGTTCCTTTAATAATAATGCTTTGTTGTTTGAAAGAAACTTAATGTCCTTTAAATTAAAACGCTTTGTAATAGTTTAAAACACACTTTAACAGTTTTTAGAGGCCCTGTACCGAAGGTACAAGAGCCTATTGGGTTTGTGCAAATGTATGTAACAGGTAGAAATAATGGTCGGAGACCCCCCAAAGTTACCCCCATTATGGTCAGGAGTGATAGAGGAGTCGATATAGCCATGTCCGTCTGTCCGTCTGTCCGTCCGTCCGTCCGTCCGTCCGTATGAACGAAAGGATCTCGGAAACGGTAATAGATAGAGACTTCGTGTTTTTTGCATTCGTCTAGGACTGCTCCGGAATTTCACAAGTTTATTTTGAAATTTTGCCCCTCCCCCCCCTTCCCCATAAAATCACCCCCAAGGAGAAATATTTCTTCGGCACAAGAAAAATTGAGTATGCCAGTATAAAGTTAACGTCCCTCTTAGTCAAAATCCAAAAAGTTCATCAAAATCGGATAATAAATAACGATTTTATAACCAATTGAAGTTGAATGACCCCCCTTTCCTCTTCATTCATATTCGAGCAGTGAGAAGTGGTCATGTGTTTGGTCATATGCTCGGGAAACGTTTAATGTGTTTGTTAGGAGACCTGAACTGGTACAGGGCCTCTTACAGTCGGTTACGCCTGACTGTATTTTCTTACTTGTTATTGTTTGATTTATAACGACCGCGATTGCTCACTCCTGACTTATAGACTGAATTATTCTTAATTATACTTAGCTATTTATACCGTTTGGAAAGCAAGAAAAAACATTGACGCAGCAATTTAATATTGCAAAAATAATTATTGAGAATGCAATGGTTTGCAATAATTCGTAAAGACAATTTAATTAGGGCGCGTGTGCAACGCTTTGCAAGTTGCAAGAAAAAAACAAGTAAGAAAATCACAGTCGGGCGTAACCGACTGTAAGAGGCCCTGTACCAGTGCAGGTCGCCTAACAAACACATTAAATGTTCCCCTAGCTTATGACCAAACACATGACCACTTCTCACTGCACGACTAAGTGCCTTTTAAAACATTTTTTTATGTATGAAACGAAAAGGGGGGTCGCTCAAATTTAATTGCTCATAAAATCGTCATTTATTATCCGATTTTGATGAACTTTTCGGATTTTGACTAAAAAGGACGATATCTCTATACTGGCATATTTACTTTTTTTTGTGCCGAAGAAATTTTTAACCTTGGGGGTAATTTTATGGGGAAGGGGTTGGAGGGGCAAGTTTTTAAAATAAACTTGTGAAATTCCGGAGCAGTCCTAGTCGAATGCAAAAAACACGAAGTCTCTATCTATTACCGTTTCCGAGATCCTTTCGTTCATACGGACGGCCAGACGGACGGACGGACAGACGGACATGTCTATATCGACTCCTCTATCGCTCCTGACCATAATGGGGGTAACTTTGGGGGGTCTCCGATTATTATTTCTACCTGTTACATACATTTGCACAAAACCAATAGGCTCTTGTACCTTCGGTACAGGGCCTAATTAGGGCGCGTGTGAATTAAATAATTGCAATGTTTGCAATTATGTGAGCGCGTGCAAAATTAAATAATTTTGGCTGTGCAGACTTTTGTGTCCGCTATGTCCATTACTATAGTATCTATTATTCTATTACCTATAGTAGATCCCACAGGACGCTTGTTTAAAATATGTGTAAAAGCAGGACAATGCCGGATATGCCACATTAATCATACTGCATTGACAAATTTTTAAATATATAAAAATTGTAATTAAAAGTGACAGGAACGCAACGAAAATAGTTGGAAAAACTGTTTCTTGTCAGATATATGGCGCAGTCTGAACCTCTCTTAACATAAATTTAAACAAAAAATATACGCATACCTTTGACTTAATTGTGTGAGTACAAGAATATGCACACATTGTACAGTATACATTTTCAACAAATAATACTGAATGTTTTTTTTTAAAAATAAATTGTAGCAAATTTAGAGAATAACCAAGCAAAACACACAAATGGCTTTAAATTTGAATAATATTGAACATTGTTTTCTTTATAAATAAATTTTTTTTTAGAATGTTAAGCTCTAAATGCCAAATGCTTTTCTTCTCTGCAACATATGATAAGGAAGTAATGGATTTCGCTCGCCTAATAGTACCAGACCCTACGGTTATAAGGTAATATTAAAAGAAATAAAATGTTATATTCAAATGATAGCTTCACAGATTTGTTGCCGAGTTTTTCAATGTCCAAAAAAAAAATTAACTGTCAGTTATTGCGCAACAAACGCAAAGGGAAATGTGTTACCGACATTAAATACAAGCAGTTAATTTTTAACCGGATATTAAAAAGGACGCATTATTGATTATTTTTATTTAATTTTTTTAAGACTTATGCGCGAAGAGGAATCTCTTGAAAATATTAAACAATATTTTGTCAAATGCACAAACGAAGACGGAAAATACACAGCGATCCAAAACATATACGGCAGTATAAGCATTGGTCAAGCAATTATATTTTGCCATGTAAGTTATTTATGTACAATGAGTTATTTTCATAGAGGCAATTTCGAGCTAGCTGTTTATTAAAAAGTTACTTTTATTGGTTATAAGCAGAAGTAGATTGTTAATGTTCCTTTTTGTGTTAAATTCTCGGTAAATTTAACCAATAAGTTTTTTCATGTTTACAGTGTAGGCTTTGCTCCTCATAGTACGTTAAAACGAAAGCTTGCTCACTTGCGAGGGTAATCCCTGAAGTATCTGTCTCATCATATAGATGGCGGCTTTTGTTCGAAATTACTGATTAGAAAGTGTAAATCTTATAAAGTCTACTGTTTGATAACATCAGTAGCTTAGTATTTTTCTGAGATTCGTCAATAGTAGATTTATAGTATTATTTTTAAAAAATTAGTTCATCGTAAAATAGTTTATATTCTGTAACCTATAACAATCTTCTTGTGACGATTTATGTATATATCATAATTTTCGCATGCCAATATGATCGAGATATTTCTGTATTTTAAGATCATGCTTCTTGACAAATGTCTAAACCTTTTCCTTCCTCTTTGCATGATACGCTGTTGATTATGATTTTATTAAAAAAAAAATAGCGATACTGCTAATATAGATATTCGGCATTCCAATACAGTACCGTTAGTTAAAAAAATCTCAGGTTTTTTGTACATTTTCATAATGTCCTTGGTGCAGTTACCAAATTGATAGCTCTTGTTATATTGACGTAATCATATTTACTGAGACAAAGTTTTGTTGATACTAAGAATTTATAAATAATTGCTTTATTTATATTTGCAGTTGGGATTGTCTTCGGTTCCCCTGCTTCGGACATCTGCGTCTATTTGCATTCTATTGCTGACATTTGTCTAATTTCAAATAATCTTCACGACAAGAATCATCTGATTGTGACTGGAGAATTGAATGAATTGATTATTATCAATTATTATTAATTTTGTCCAAAATAATTGAATAAATCAATTATTTTGGACAAAACAATTTTTTAATGGCTTAAATGATCCCAATTTGTGAGAAGAACTTTATTATATTCTTATATTCGTTACTGATATTTCCAGCATTTTCGTTTAAAATGCTATATTGTTGACTACACCTGGTGATTTGTAGAATCCAAATATATAAATATATATACAAAATATAAAATGAACTTGATGAACACATATTATATCAGAATATTGAAAATCAAAGCATTCATACAGTACGTTTATACGATGGAGTTATTGATGAAAACATTTCATGAAATGCAAAAAAAAGTGCATATAAACGCCTATTTATGAATTGTAATTAATCATGAAAACATTTCGTGATTAATGGTACGTTTATACGATGGAGTTATTCATGAAAACATTTCATGAAAAGTCAATAAAACGTGCGTACATAGAGTTAATTTCATGAAATTGTAAATATCGTATAAACAGCGATTTTTCTTATTCGTGAAATGGACAATTTCATGAAATGTCTCGTATAAACTTAATATAAGTTTCTATTTCATGTATTTCTTCCGACGTTGCCACCTTATAGTTGTGATGTTATATGGCAAATGTGAATTGAATGAAATTCTATAGGCTCCAAATTCAAATTGGAGCTGACTTCTTTTGTTTTCAGTTTCCAAGAACGGAAACAACACAATTGCGATGAGTTAGCCTTCGTCTGCATTATATAATAGTATTTCATATTTAATTATAAATTAATTTGAAAATGTTTGCTATTTATT
Source organism: Leucophenga maculata (assembly GCA_035044805.1). Classification (NCBI taxonomy): domain Eukaryota; kingdom Metazoa; phylum Arthropoda; class Insecta; order Diptera; family Drosophilidae; genus Leucophenga; species Leucophenga maculata. The sequence continues at coordinate 70,023 of JAWNNP010000049.1, read as the reverse complement.
TATGCTGATACATGCTGCCACCTCGTTTAAGAGTGCCAACTTTGAGTTAATTTCATGAAATTGTAAACACAAAGATTTTTCTTATCCGTGAAATTGAAATTTTAATGAAATGTGTCGTATAAACGTAATTATAGTTTATATAAACGTAGCTTTGTTTAACTAAACTATATTCTTTCTTATTACTATTTAGGATTCTTATGTTGTCATGGCGACAGCTGCTAATTTTTTTACCATGTACTCTATAAACCTTTTGACGTTTATGTACTTTTATGTAGTTGATAATTCTAGTAAACCTTTAAAGAGTCTGTCTTACACATTAACTTTATCTAAGTTGTTATCCCTACTACTCATTCAGTTATTTCGGATTTATTTGACATTTTTCAATCACCCTAATCAACATACACAAACAAATGTACATTAAATGTACTCCCTATCCGTAACATCTGCCTTACTCAGTAGTATTTATTTATCTAATTTTCAATCGAAAGATCTTTAAAATTTGGAAACAATTAAATTATTTATTATTACCACTGTTTTGAAAATGATCTGGAAAACTGCTAGAGTCGTTTCATTAACCAAACCCGATTCTTATTTGGCTATGCTCATGATTCAATAAAACACCGTTCCGCAATGTTTTTCGGTTTTTGTGACCTTAGATATAAGTAAAGGTTTTGATTACTTTATTCATAACCATCTGGTCTCAAAGTTATATTGTCGGTTAAATTTTTTTCATCCGCTAGTCGACAAATATGTTATTGCTTAAGCAATCAAAAACAGCTCGTGCAATATCGTTGCTTCAGATCTAGTACATTACAGGTTATTTTTGGGTGTGGGCTTGCTGAAATATCTTGTTCGTGGGTTTTATAGATCCTTTATTTTCGGTGTCACATTTCAAAGGAGAGTTACAGCTTGTGGACTCTGCGGAGGTTGTATGTGTTACCCACTTAACGCGATTACATATTTGATGTATTTTAATTTCTTAACTATTAGTAACAAGAATTAATCTATGATACTTACAAGTCTGCATATATATCGATAACATTTTTATCTGAGTGTGTATTTCACATGAGATGTCTTGGAGTTGCTAATAATAATCATTTAACATCGTTTACCTTTTACACTTTGACAAAACTAAGCGGAACAGTGGCCACATGACCCATTCAACTAAAGAAACAGGCGACCATTTGCTGAGCAGTACTTCGTGCGCGAATAATTTTTGTTGGATTTGGCTCGTCTTGGACTACCCACACGGTCGCACGAAGCACCGCGATCTTTTACGGCAGGGTGTTAATTCAAAATCTTATATACGCTGGTGGAACTAATAATTAGGGATGTGTCAATCTTACGATGTGTCACATGACGATCTTACATTATCAGTTCACGGACAGCATCGATGCTTTGTGGCACAACAACCGTTGTTGGGCGCCCTTTAGAGAATTTGTCGATGAGCGAACTACGACCACGATTGAATTTAGCATAGCAGCGATATACATTGGTTTTTGATGGTGGTGATGGCCATAGACAAAACTGAGTTCATTTTAAAAAATGTCCAACTATATTTTAGTATTGCCAGATCTAAACTATTGACATTAGTGTTGCAACTTCCCGAAACATATATAGTGCCCCTCGTATATTTAATTATTTATTTTATTGTATTTTTTAATGCAATAAAAAAAACAATATATCTGTAACGAGTTTACTCAATTTACTATAGACACATTCAGTCGTCCATATTTGAGAGAACGTTCTGCATTATAGCCTATTGCTAAAACAGATTCCATTTAGCTAAAAATCAAACATCTCTGGTGTACATGTTTGGTAATTTTTCTGTCGTTTATGTTGTAACGGGTCTGCCATTGAATCTTTCTGTAATATGGCTGGATCACGGACTACGTTTCAGCTTTATCATCGAAAGAAAAATTGGTTCTTTGATTCTTTCCGCACAAATTCGTTACTAAACTATTACACGAATAAAAAATATTCGGTCATGTCACTCCAACCAAAATCAAATAACCCGTGTCACGGAAACATTCTTTGGTTGGTTTGAAATCCCTCACGTTTGCATGAGGGATTTAATCAATTCTTTACTAAAATGTATGTTTAGATACACACTAAATTAAGAAAATTAAAATACTACAATAGTTATTTAAATCTTAGTTCATATATAAAATATAAGAAATAAGAGGGATTTCAAACCAACCAAAGAATTAATAGACAATAGAATAGTATAGTATGTATAAGTTAACACATAATGTTATGCTCTATTTAATATTTCTAATCATTAATCACTTTGTATTGATTTTTTTAATAACTTTAATTATTTATTTTATTAATTTAAGTAAGTTGTTTAACATTGATTTATTTTCTAATTATTTATCAATTTAATTTATTCAGCACTATGTGCTTTGTAGTGATTGAACAATTTTAATTGTAGCAGCACGATGTGCTTAATATGAAATCCTCGTTCAGACTAACTGACGAGATCTATTTTTATCTTACTGTAAGCTACGCACGCGCGCAAAGATAACCAGTGGAAAAAACCCAAAAATCGTACGACTAATATTAACCAATCAGAATTATTCGGACAATAGATGGAATTGTTATTGGACTACGTGACTGTGTCTGTTATTATAAAAAATTTAATTTTTGATTAATTCCCCTAAATAGCGAAATAGCACAAGTTCACAGCAAAATCTATGGAGCTATGACTAATTGAATGAATTTAACTTTTTGATTTCACTTTGGTCAATATTTCATTTTGTACACTGAATATTATGTACATTCGTTGTAGCGTTCGAAGTAGAGATGCGATTATTCATTTGTCAACGGAGTTTCACGCAAGTGCAAGTCTATCTTAATTTGGACGCATTATGATCATATTATATCCGCAATAACGAAGTTTTTAGTGATAAGCTAGATATTAAAACGTTCATTCTTTTTTAGGTACATGGATGATAATTGATTCTTATAAACAATGAGGAATAATGTTTAGTGGAGACTTTACCAATATTGACGATATATTTTGATTTTTTACTTAATTAGTTTAATTTTCTCCGAAACTATTCAAATAATACATATTTATATATACTTACTTTAAATGTAATTTACAATTGTAACGTATTCGCGTATTTCAATTTAATTTTTTTCAGACCAGGAAAACAGCTGGATGGCTTGCTGCTAAAATGACCGCTGATGGACACTCAGTAGCTGTCCTTTCCGGTGATTTGACGGTAGAACAAAGACTTGCGGTTTTAGATAGATTCCGCTCTGGTCTTGAAAAAGTGTTGATTACTACGAATGTTCTATCACGAGGTTCGTATTTAAACTTATGTAGAAAGTCCTTACTACCATTTGCCTAAATCTTGTTTTTTCTAAAGCTTAGTTCACACACTGCCAGTTATATGGCAGTATTAACTGTTTTGGTTGAGTTTGCTGTCACATTTCATTAAAATTTTTATATATTTGAAACTATTTTCAATGCATTGTGATAGTAGTGTAGAATATATTCCACCTTGTAAACTATGCTTTATATATTCTGAATTAGTATATATTGTAAAAACCGATTTTGTGACGATTCATCAGACATAGTGGTCAAAAAACAAGAGAACCATTATTTTACTATTATATTATTACATAGTTTGTGAGTGACTTATTTGTCATCTAAATCCTCGCAAAAGTGGCGTCATTTATATTTATAATTTTAATGTCCATTTTTTTGGGTCCTCCATTTTTAGGCCCTGTATCGAAGGTATAAGAGCCTATTGGTTTTGTTCAAATGTATGTAACAGGTAGAAATAATGGTCGGAGACCCCCCAAAGTTACCCCCATTATGGTCAGGAGTGATAGAGGAGTCGATATAGACATGTCCGTCTGTCCGTCTGTCCGTCCGTCCGTATGAACGAAAGGATCTCGGAAACGGTAATAGATAGAGACTTCGTGTTTTTTGCATTCGACTAGGACTGCTCCGGAATTTTACAAGTTTATTTTAAAATTTAGCCCCTTCCCCATAAAATCACCCCCAAGGCAAAAAATTTCTTCGGCACAAAGTATAGAGATAACGTCCCTTCAAGCCAAAATCCAAAAAGTTCATCAAAATCGGATAATAAATGGCGATTTTTATGAGCAATTGAATTTGATACATAAAAAATGTTTTATAAGGCACTTATTCGTGCAGTAGGAAGTGGTCATAAGCTCGGGAAACATTTAATGTGTTTGTTAGGAGACCTGAACTGGTACAGGGCCTCTTACAGTCGGTTACGCCCGACTGTAATTTCCTTACTTATGACAAAAGATTCGTAACCATAAACTAAATTTAATTTTGTTTTAATAATTAAAAGAAAAAAAAAGGTAGTATTTTGTTTTCGGATATATTGGCATATTTGTTATCAGGGACATCGATAATATCTATATACTAAATTTTATTTTTTTTATTCAATCAATCATTAATAAATTTTGACGTAAATTTTTAGTTTTTGGGAATTTTGATAAATGTGCGTCCTAAAAAATTTTAAACTCCGTGATTGTTTTTTTATTGTACTCTTATAGTCCTATAGTTTCAAATATGTATATATTTTAAAATTAATAGCTCTGCATTGGTGTAAAGATGGATACGATACTCTGCTTCAAGATTTACCCTGTCAAAGTTGAAGTTATTTGCTATTTTGTAAGATTTCTTCTCAACTTGAAAATTTTTTTAAAATTTATTTTAAATAGTAACTTATTTTTTTTATTTATTTTTTCTTTACACCAATCATACTTACTTACTTACTTAAATGGCCTTCAACCGTCTACCGGTCATGGCCGCGTCCAGGAAAGCGCGCCAGCCTCCATAGTCTAGTGTGGGCTAGCGCCAGTCGTTTTGAATGCCAAGTACGAAGAAATCTCTCCATACCTGGTCATTCCATCGAGTGCCCGGTCGTCCTTTATTTCGGCGTCCACCAATCAAGTTTGGGCCCCCCATGTAAACCATACGTGTTGGAGCTCTTTCATCTATTCGAATGAGGTGCTCAGCCCAGTGCAGCCGCTGGAATTTTATGCGCTGGACTATGTCAACCTCATTGAATAGCTCGTACAGCTCGCGGTTCATACGGGACCTAAACTCGTCGCCGACTCTAATAGGACCAAAGATCCTGCGAAGAATCTTCCTCTCGAAGACTTCCAACGCTGTCTCATCCGACTCAATCACGGTCCATGCCTCTGCGCCATACAGTAGGTCCGGGAGTATCAGCGTCTTGTATATCTTTATTTTCGTCCGTCGAGAGAGGGCTTTACTTCTCATTTGCTTGCTCAGCCCAAAAAACATCTGTTTGCAAGCGTGATTCTTCGCCTGATCTCCAGGCTGACGTTGTTGTTGCTGGTGATCTCTGTTCCGAGATAGACGAAGTTTTCTACAACACTGAAGTTGAAATTCTCCATCACTGACCGTCCAAGACGCATTGACGGAGTGCGAGAAGACACCAAGTACTTCGTCTTGTCCTCGTTCACCGCTAGACCCATGAGCCGAGACTGTTTTTCAATCTCCGAGAACGCCTTGCTGACTCGCCGTTCCTGCGTACCGATGATATCGATGTCATCGGCGTAAGCGAGCAGCATCACTTCCTTTTGGAAGATCGAGCCCGACATACTCTGTATGTACGGGCATTGGCGTTCCAAGATTTGGCGTAATGTGAATATTTGGTCACTGGTCGACCTTTTCGGTCTGAAGCCACACTGATATCGTCCTATCAGTGAGTCGGTATATGGCTTCAGCCTATTACACAATACGCCCGACAGAGTCTTATATCCAATGGAAAGGAAACGTAAACAGCGGAGTCTCCTTTCTTAAAGATATGACAGAGTAAACTGAAAAACGTCCTTGTTATAGTCCGGTGGCTCTTCAATAGTGCCATCATTAACTGGTGGTTCCGGTGTCATTTCTCTTTCGGCGGTATTGTGCGCTTCATCGCCGAGTAGGTTGGAGAAATGACTCCTCCATAATCTCAGTGATTCCTGTTCATCCGTTACCAGATTTCCATTCTCATCCTTACAGAAAGTTACTCCAGGCTTAAAACCTTCAGTCAGACGCTTGACCTTTTGGTAGAATTTTCGAGCTTCATTTCTGTTACGGAACATCTCAACATCCTCAAACTCCCGCCTTTCTTGCGTCTGAAAAGGCATTTCTCCTCTCTCCGTTTCTCTCGATATCGCTCTCTAACAGCTCGCGTTGCTCCCGACTGCAGTAGCATTGCGACACTCCTCGTCGTACCAAGAATTCTTCACAGGTTTTGTATAACCAATGACATCCTTGGCAGCCCTATCCATGGAGCGGGTAATATGTGTCCACTGTTCACATATATCTCGAGAAATCGGAGAGGTTTCCCTGAGCAGTCGGGAGAGTGTGTTTGAGAAGGCTGTGGCGGTCTGCTCTGATTGCAGCTTGCCGACGTCTAGCCTTCGTTGCATGTTGGAACGTGCGGCATGCACTACGCTGAGCCTAGTGCGTACCTTGGCTGCGACAAGATAGTGGTCCGAGTCAATGTTGGGACCACGTAACGTTCGCACGTCCAACACGCTCGATGCGTGCCTTCCGTCAATCAGAACATGATCAATTTGGTTGCGTGTTTTTTGATCAGGACTCAGCCATGTAGCCTTGTGGATGTTAAGATGTTGAAATCTGGTACTACTAACTACCATGTTCCGACCTGCGGCGAAATCGATTAGCCTCTCTCCATTATTGGAGGTAGTGTCGTGAAGGCTAAATTTTCCGACGGTTGGGCCAAAGATTCCTTCCTTCCCAATCTTGGCGTTGAAATCGCCAAGCACGATTTTGACATCGTGTTTGGGACAGCGCTCGTACAGGCGTTCCAAGCGCTCATAGAATTCATATTTAGCATCGACGTCTTTCTCTTCCGTCGGGGCGTGCGCACAAATCAGGCTAATATAAAAATATTTAGCCTTGATGCGTATCGCGGCTAGACGCTCGTCAACAGGTGTGAACCTAGAGACGAGGCCACGTAGTTTCCTACTCACCACGAAACCACATCCAAATTCGTGCTTACTCGCATGGTAGCTGTAGTAGATGTCACAGGATGCTTTTTTAGAACAACCCTGCCCTATCCATCGGTTTTCTTGGATTGCGGTGATGTCAGCCTTGCATTTTTCGAGGACATCAACCAGTTGGATACTTGCACCATCCCAATTAAGGGTGCGGACATTCCAGGTGCATATCCGTAAATCGTGATCCTTATAGCGTTTGCGGGGGTTGTCATCATTCAATTCCTTCCGAGGCTTTCCTATAGTGTTCATTGGGGGTTTTTTTTTAAAGTGGCGGGTCCCAAGCCCAGCGCGCCAACCCCTTTTTAAAAGAGAGGGGGCCCCTTCGCCTTCTCACGTTAGCTCACCTCTGAACGGACGTTCAGAGGCTACCCAGGAGATACGTGTCCTAACGGAGGTGTGAGTTGCTTGGACCGTTTGACACAAGAATCATTGTTGGCCATTCCCAGGTGAATGGCAGTCAACAACTTTCCACTTGAGCAAACGAATCCCAATCTCCCACCAATCATAGCTATAATAATTTTAAAATCGGAACCACAAGTGCGGAGCTTTAAATTTTATCTCTAAAAATATTTTAAGGGTATATTGAAAGTTTTATATGTACATACATAGCCGTGTTTTGTTACGCATGTTTGTTTGGTCTTATAAATGTACTCTGAGTCCACCTGTATAGTATAAACATATATTATACTTTATTTGCAGGTATTGACGTTGAACAAGTAACAATTGTTGTTAATTTTGATCTCCCAGTCGACTTTCGTGGTAATGCCGATTGTGAAACCTATTTGCATCGCATTGGCCGCACCGGACGCTTCGGTAAGAAAGCACTAAAAGAAAGTTTTTTTTGTTTATGAATTGTATTGTTTTACAGGTAAAGAGGGCATAGCTATCAACCTTGTCGACAATGAAAAGTCAATGGCTGTCTGTCGTACTATTGAAGGACATTTCAATAAGAAAATAAAATATTTAAACACTGATAATTTCGATGATATAGGTAAGATCGGAAATTAACCCTTTTAAATGATAATTGTAATGATATAGATAAAATGTTTAATAATGCATTTCTTGTTATACGAGATATGAAGCTAAAGAATATAAAATCCATTGTATTAAAAATTTTTGTTACAATAAAATACATATATGAATACATTTCAGTTATGCTTTTATATAAGATTGATTTAATATAACTAGCTGACGGGGAACTTCATTACTGCCTCAGAATCATTAAATGTTTCATAAACTTATTAGATGAATTGAAATCAGTTTTTCATTGAAAGAAAATAAATGAATGAAAGTAATTATTAAGTACAGGTAAAGGACCTTTCGAGAACGAACAAAGTGGATGGTTTGCCGATATGTGAACATGTCACTTACAATTAACCGTGAGAGAAAATTAATTTTCTAGATTCAGCCCAGAAACACTGAATGATTGGCTTTGTGGTTTGTTAATCGTCATGGCGAATGAGAGACGATTTGGAAATTAAATTTGTTTGAACAGACATTACAAATCGGTTGGAATCATGTGAATTCACTGCGCAGATCAACAATATCTTGTAGCAATTGGAGTTGCCATTGGTTGGCAACCAGGAGCAAACGATTGAAAGCATTGTTTTGGCAATTGGCACTATGATATGGTCGAGCCGCAACAGTTGCAGTCGGAGGTAGCTGAAATGAAAAACTTGATATCTCAGCTGACTCAAGGCATGCAAATGTTAGCTTCAGTGGTTAAATCGATTGCAGGAAGCAATACGATACAGCTTGGTCAAGATCAACGTGCAACGCATTAAACATGTATTGATGTAAATAACATAATACAACCGTCAAGGGTCACGAACGAAGGTGCATCATTTAACGAAACCACAGAAAATCGTAGGAATCTTGTCAGATTTTGACCCGATTCATGGTCAAATTACGTCGAAGCAGTTTGTGTGCAGAGTTCAACAGCTTCGCGCGATGTACTCAATAAGCAAGACGATGCTTTTGTTTACAACACAGCTTAAAATTAAAGGGGTAGCGAAAGATTGGATAGATGTACAACCACTTTTTACCAATTGGACTGAGTTCGTAGATACATTTACGGCGGATTTTCCATGCACAGAAAAGGTCGCCGACGTACATAGGCAGCTAAGGCGACCGAAACTGTACGAGACAGCTACCGAGTATCTTTATAACATGCTGGCTATGGGAAGACGAGGTGGAGTTGACGATAAGTCGATTAATTCTTATATATTTAATGGTCTCAAGGACGTTCATGTGGCACAAATTTTATATGCGCAACGCAACGCACTGTGTCAGGTACAATTAGCTTGCACCAAATGCAGCTGTCAAGACGAACGAACACAGCGTAGAAAAAAGAAAAAAAGGTGCTCAAAGTGCGGTACAATTGGACATGATGAAAGAAATTATAAAGGAGCAAATTCAGAGGTGGCAACAGTTAAGAAGAAAACAAAGGATTATCTTCCACCTTTGACGACGGAAATAATAATCGAAAATAAATCATATTGTGCTTTTGCGGCGCAGAGGTAGAATCGATGTGGGCCGTCAAAGTGGAAGCGCTCATTGACCGAGTAAATTAATTATACAAGTGATACCGGATTAGTATTTATCGTATGATATTTTATTGGGGCGAGATGTGTTGTTGCAGGTGAATCAAAGCCTCCTAATTGACTTTGGGATTCTTGCATCAACGGTACATTGGCACTTCCCCTCACCATATTAACAAATATAGATGTTAAATTTGAGCGGAAAGACATTGAGCAGAATGCTTTTAAACAGCTGAAGCAGGCTTCTTGTATTATATGATGCAAGAAGCAGGCTTCTTGTATTATATGATGCAAGAAAAGATCATTAAATGCATAACGATGCAACCGCAGTTAGCATATCAGTCGTACTTTTACAACGTAAAAAATTAATTATCAAAGCCTACATTTTACTTCAGTCGGCAAAGCAGCGCTGCCGAAAACAAATACGCAAGTCATGAACTAGAGGTGTTGGCTATTGTCTAAACCTTGGCGCGATTCAGAATTTATTTATTGGGAACTCACTTCCGTCTGGTGACCGATTGTAATGCTGTAGTCACCACCAAAGCGACAACCCAATTGCTGCCGCGCATAGCGCGATGGTGGTTAAAATTGCAAGAATACTATTTTGAATGTATACACCGACCGGACAGTAGAATGGCACATGTTCATGCGATGAGTCGTTGCCCTTCGATAGGATAAGATTTTAAACATTGACATAACTGATGAAGACTGGATTTACGCAATGCAACTTCAAGATCCAAAGCTAAAAACTATAATAATGGCGTTACGTGAACAAACGACAAATGAAAACGTTAATACTAAGCAATTAAGGGTTGACTACAGTATTAAACAAAATCGATTGCATCGGAGAGTAAAGGATAGAGATTAATTGGTGGTACCGAACGCTAATAAATGGCGTGTCACGATAGCATGTCATGACGGTAATAGACAATCCAAAGACTGCAAGAGCATTTCTGGTTTGCCCGCATGAGAAGATATGTGAAGTCCTATATCGATTTATGTCCCGAGTGTTGTTACAATAAAGCTAAAGCGTCGTTGCCCGCCGTCACCGCAAGGAGGTGCCCTGGATGCAGGACCATACAAGAAGAGGAATAAACGAACCTCAGTGTCGTAGTACAGTTTACTTATGATTTATTCCCTCGGTTAAGGCGTTTTGTGATATAATGCATTAATACAAATGGCTTCTATCATTTATTTCCTTGGTTATGGGTTCGAAATTTAAGGTTCCGCGACCCAAAAAACGTATAATAAACATGGTGTTATCTCTTGGTTCGAAAGTGAATTTATTTTGTGGCTATGATATGATCACCAGAAGGAAATAACCGTTTACTCGATCAGAAATTAACTGATTAAATCCTGGTTCATTTGGAAACGGCAGTCGAATCTTTAAATATTTAAATGAAAATGTAGTGATTCTGGTGTTTGGCCACAAAGCAATGAATTCAATGGCTTAGGATGCGAATTCAATAATGACAATTTCACCTTGCCACTATCCAAGTGGAACTTCTCGATTTTTTTGTGACTTGGTGTACATATACTATAGAAAATTTGTTGATTCGATGATGTGCTAAGGGTTAATCTGATTATTTCTCAAAGTAATTGGTCAATTAACATACTTAGAGATTCTTTCGATTTTTTGATTGTGCAGCAGTCAAATGGAAAGTTTGGACCAATTGTTCAGAAAACCATTTACAAAGCTTCCTATATTGTAATATTTACTTTAAAAACAGGTAAAATGACATCAGATCTGGTTATGAAATGTACCATTTCAAACGAAAAATCTATACTTCTAAATTCATGGACAGGACAAAAGGACACAAAATTTTATGATATCGACAAAAGCAATAAAATAGTTAAGATTCCGACGATTCTCTAGGGAGCAACTGAAGAAATACAACCAACCAATTGATGTTTTTACTTTTACGGCGTGGGAAAATTTTCTAAAACAGTTTTCTGATATAATTTAGTACAATTTGGACGTTAACTAACATACGGATGATATTTTGAAAATCCAGTCCGTTCATTCCGCACCAAGATTTGTAAATCTCTTCAATTATGCTTGGTGGGGTGGTGTGGTATCGCCCCTCCGATTTTGTCCAAACTTAACAGGTTGACTTCTCCTCATCCTCTTAACATGTATATCAAATTTCATCTCTGTACCTTAAATGGATGCAAAGATAAGACAAATTTGTCCAAACTTAACAGGTTGACTTCTCCTCATCCTCTTAACATGTATTCCAAATTTCATCTCTGTACCTTAAATGGATGCAAAGATATGACAAATTTTGATTGTCGGTTATATGGGGGGTGGGGCACCGCCCCCTTTGATTTTGTCCAAACTTAACAGGTTGACTTCTCCTCATCCTCTTAACATGAATTCCAAATTTCATCTCTGTACCTTAAATGGATGCAAAGATAAGACAAATTTTGATTGTCGGTTATATGGGGGGTGGGGCACCGCCCCCTTTGATTTTGTCCAAACTTAACAGGTTGTCTTCTCCTCATCCTCTTAACATGTATTCCAAATTTCATCTCTGTACCTTCAATGGATGCAAAGATATGACAAATTTTGATTATCGCTTATATGGGGGTTGGGGCACCGCCCCCTCCGATTTTGTCCAAACTTAACAGGTTGACTTCTCCTCATCCTCTTAACATGTATTCCAAATTTCATCTCTGTACCTTCAATGGATGCAAAGATATGACAAATTTTAATTATTGCTTATATGGGGGGTGGGGCAACGCCCCCTCCGATTTTGTCCAAACTTAACAGGTTGAATTCTCCTCATCCTCTTAACATGTATTCCAAATTTCATCTCTGTACCTTAAATGGATGCAAAGATATGACAAATTTTAAATATCGCTTATATGGGGGGCGGGGCAACGCTTCCACCGATTTTGTCAAAACATAGCCTATGTTCTTTTCCATCATCCCATCTATCTCTATTCCAAAATTCAGACGAATTGGTTGAGCGGTTTAGCCGTAAGAGAGGAACATACACATTCACATTTGCAAGCATGTTTATCATGTAAAATTCATATCTAACAAGTTTTGGGTCGTAAATAAATAAATTTAAAATTTTGCAGAAAAAAGTATAAAAAATAATTTTCAATCTTCTATTTTCCTTTTGAAGTAAACGTCTGCACAAGGCAGCTAATATTATAAAAATTGAGGATCAAATCTTAAATATTAAATAATAAAGATGTTTAAGGCTAAACTGAGCCTCAAACAGTTACTCTAATAGTTTTATATTGAATTATATAGAATCATTCGAAGCATTTTTTATTGTATCCATTTATTCAATACTTTTCATATAAAATATGTACAAACAGTGTCATGAAGTCTTCAAAACCGCAAGTAGTCGCATATTACTCAACCCTGGGAATATTCCCGAATGTATTTCGTGCCATATTTTTGCCGGGACTATTCCAATGAATTTTGGGATCTTAAACTGCGAAGCCAACGTTTAACAAGCTCTCGTTCACTTTTTCTTCGACCATCAACCAAGACGATACTTTCGGCTTTCTCATTTGCTTAAAATTTTTCTGTACTTAAACTCAAGCCAATTTCTTTGGCACAAATAAATTACAATTATTTTATTCGAATTGCGGCGTTCGATTTTTTATTTTGTTAAACAAGGCGCCCGCTTAAGTTCCGCAATTCGACAAAAGAGATCTTAATTATTTTACTAAAAAACACAAACAGTGTTTCCTACCAGAGGAGGACTATGTTTTATTCCTTGCCCTTTTTTTATTCAAAAAATTGAATGATCATATTAGTAAAACAATTGATAAATCAACTCCGGCTAACGCCCACCGCTTATGACATCAGCGACTCAGATTGCATCTGCACCTAAGTGCATCGAGTAGCGCATGAGGCGCAGTGTCAGCAGTGGCAGTAAAGTTAAGTTCTGTGAAAACTCAATTGTAAACTAGAGTTTAGTCTTGCACCGAACCTCGGAAGGGCCAATAAAGTCTTTATAAAATAATAAAAATATAAATTATCTTTTTAATTTTTAAAACACGTATAGCTACAGCGTCGTCCGTCCTACTCATTTTAAATATAGAATGGACAAGCAGACGAAATGAGACGGTGTGAGCAATAAATTTTTCCATTACATAGATTGGAGAGAGAGCTTTAATAAGTCAGTTTTTAAATTACTCGCGCTGTAACTTTAAATGCAATAGTGAACTGCTATATATAAATAGTCTACTGTAAAATTTTGAGCAAGTTGAGTCATAAGTTTGTGTCTGGCCGCATTTAAACATATATGTACCTCGTTGATCAAATTATTGGAATGATATTGGACGATCCGAGAATGAAAGTGCGTCAGATGGCTGAGGTACTAAGCATTTGAACTGAACAGGTTCTTTACATTTTAGATGTATTTGCCAATGTTTAGCCGCAATCTGGACTAGTTTTTGCGCCGTTTCGTTACCGTAAACTAAGGTAGGCCAAGATAGCCGGGAAGGGTGCAGTTTTTTCGGATGCACATCGATTAACGTGAAATGGGTTAAAATGAACACCAGCTTTTGGACAGATTTGAAATTAATGTGAAGGAGAAACCACCGCTTTTGTCTAAAAAAAAGTGATGTTACGTTAAGCAACGCATCCACCATAATCTCCAGATATAGCGCCCTTGTGAAACGTTTATTTTGAGGGCTTAGTTAGGAAAAAATATGTTATTTGGAATAAAGATGCGTAGAGTAAAATCGATCGAAATAAAATGATTAGTCAAAGCTCGTAATCGAGCAAAAAGAAATGACTGCGAAAGCAGTGCTTATTCACTGTCGCATTATCGCATAAATTGTTTGCACTACAAAATGGCTATGTGCTACTCTGGAACATCTTCGAATCATGCTACTATGTTTCAATTGTTGTTGTACGAAGAGGACAGTAAAATTTCAACAAGTTGAAACTGAAATTTGGTTATCAGTATGCTTGGTATAGTTATGAATACCGAGAAAATACCGAACTGAGACGCGCAATAAAATGAGCATGTAGGACAATTCGAATTTGAGCGGTTTCGTTCGTTGTGCACTCTCTTTTCTCTGTATTTATATTTTAAAATGAGAGTATGCTCTTCATTATGCATATGTATGAAGGAGTATGTCCTGTTGGTTGCACTCTGAGTTTACGAATGCCTTATTTGTATACCTAGTTTGAATAATACGAAAATAAACTGTGTGATTAGATCGCGCATTCACACGTACATACAAAAACATGGCAAATTCAATTTGATACGTTGCCCTGATCAAGATTGTATGTTCTTTATGGTACAGTTTATACTTCTTTTTGGGTGTTGCAAACATCGTAGAAAGTTAAGTAATATTTACAATGAATAAAGAAATCATTTAATTGAACTTAGTTTAGTTGCTTAAATAGTCTTCACACTGACTCTTTGCTCGGAAACGCTGGAACTTAGTATCGACGAAGCTTACTTGGATACATATTTGATGTAGTGGTTAATTTAACAAGTTTTGTATAAGAGAAGTACTTTTTGGTTTTAAAAGTACAGACAGACAGACGGAAATGGCTAAAACGACTCGCTTTGTAATGCTGATCACGAATGTGAATATTTTAAAGGTGCCTTCTTATAAAATTAATATTATAATACTCTATGCTTACTTTGAGAGAATAAAAAACAGCTCGAAATTTTTTCATATAGTTGCGTTTGTATAAATTCGTGCTGCTGCTATTTTTTTGGATAACTTAACCGCTAAGAGGTGAATTTGGTGGCTCATTCGATTTCTTTTCAACGAGATTTGTACAACCAATAATTAAATACATGGTTCTTCGCGGTTCATCGCTAAGTGGAGTTCATATTGGTTGATTAATTTGACGCTTTTAAACTCGGCGTTTTTACTCTTCACTATAAATAACTAATAACGTGTTTCGCGGTTTTCTGGAAATTCTTCCTCTACACCGTGAAAGGGGGTGGTTAAAAATCATCACTTTTAAACTCTGATTAATTACTGTATGTTAACAATAGTTAATAACGATTATCTCTGAGCCTGTTAAAACGGTTCCAAAAGGACGGAACTTTTCAGAGAGCAATAATACTACTTCTAAAATGGGAAAACTAAATTCGTTCTATTTCTGTCAGTATTTAGTGTATTTGATAGTAAATAATGGTATTCCAAGGGCGATCTGTTTGTGCGGTCGTCTGTTTACGATCAGAAGTTGGTTTTGCTTATCATCAATCTCTTCAAACCACCAGAAGGACTTAGAAATTAAATGCATAGGTAGGCAACGGATTCTAGTATGAAATCCCAGGTAGACCCTACCTGTCAGCCAGTATTACAGATGTTTTAAATATCGACATCAATTCTGGAGAGAAAAATGCTACTCGAAGCAAGGTCTGATAAATCGAACAGAACCAGTTCAAAATCCAATCGCAGTTGAGGTGCATGGTAACACGAATGAAGCTTCCATCATCGTCAAGGCGGCAATGGCGAGGGGTGACACCTCATATGTCGACATACAAAAGGAGAACAACTAGTTCTAGTACAATTATGCCTCACATTCATGAATGCCAACAAATGGTACCCCACACACTCAGCTATGGCAGGGCACGAGGTTATAGGGCCACTTAAGAGTTAATGCGACGGCCAGAGAAGAGTTGACAATAAAGGCCGAGTACCAGCTCTTGTCGGACCACCTACCCCTTGTGGTTACTTTAACATGGCTATATTTTGCCGGGACCTAGAGGAAACCATCGATATATAATTCAAGATCTTTCAACCACAAAACATTGAAGATGCACACTGCTGTTCTTATTGCTATATCCGAAAGTCGAACGCAAGAACCAAGGCTGCAAAACACACTTCCCTGCTATCGAAACACTGCTGCTGGTGAAGAGGAGACTTAGGTGGCAGTATTGCTGCGACTCGGTTCCTATTATGGACTTTGAAGCAAAAGGACATTGATAACTTCCTAAACGTATCCTCAGATGCTAGCTCAAAACAGCCCTGGCCCGCTATGCCTTAGAGCCACCCCTATCAATACCAATGAAATTATGTCGTATATACACAATCTGAAGACTAAGAATGCGCCAGGCATGGATAGGCTTCGAAATGTCATGCTGAAAGCGTTACTCTCCTGGTCCTGTTCCTCATCTTCATCTATGACATATCCCAGCATAGTGGAAAAAGGTCAGGACCTGTATCATTTACAAGGCAAGAAAAACCCTAGCGCCATTGGAATCATATAGACCAATCAATCTGCTGTCCCCCGTAGCAAAAGATCTTCGAGAGGTGCCTTCCAACAAGAATACTTGGGATCGAGCAGGTAAAGAGAAAGATAGCATTGTTTATGCCGCGAATGTCCATAATGGGTTAAGTTTTAGTTATTTTTCTGAAGTTGTACAATAGCAAATAGAATAGAAAAAGAGCAAGCGAGAGAGAAGAAACCGTTTATTATCTTCTCTCTATTGATATTTGTTATTGCAATAACCCACCACCTTTTGCATAGATTTTGTTTGTTTTGTTACTTTTTAATCGCTTGCATTAAAAAGTTCAGTTGCAATCTCGATTCCGCGCCGTTAAATCGATCGTGCTAGGTCTCTGCCGCGGTGGGCAGAGCTAGTATTTTGTTTGTGATTTTTTATGCTCCAACATTTGTGTTGTTGGACGCATTTTATATACTTTTAGTTTAATTATTATTCAGTAAAATAATAAATTATAATAAGTGGTGCGACGTGGCACCATATAGTGAATATATAATTTATTGTGCGCCTTATTTCAAATAAACTTGCATATATATTAAAACCCGAAATAAGGCGAGTGGTTTTATTTGACAAGGCAAGCTGCGAGTTATTTTGGTGTGAAGAATAATTCGTGGCCTTTTAAGGATTATTGTTGTCGGACTTACTGGATCACTTGCAGGACTAGAAGTTGGTGTGTATATAAAGCATTTTATATGCATCAATGCTGTGTAGGTTTTTATTCTATTACAGGGAGTGAACGCAGCACCGCTAGCGACTAGGTTGCTAGTTCAGCGGAAGTGACAACGTCGCCTAAGCTGGAGTTTTGGTTGACTGGTTACGCCGGTGAACAAACAGCATCCTTTTAGTTTGGTTTCCGTAAGTAACATGGAAAACCGGAATAGTTGAATAGGTTCGTATATATATCTTCGCTAATTTGAGCAATACGAAAAATGCTAGAACATCGGGTCTATCTGGATAGGAGGAGAACAAAGTGAATGAGTACAATACCATAATTGCATTTGCCTGCCAGAACGGGATGCAAGTCATTAGCATTACTGCTAGGTTGAATCTTGCGGGGATTAGAGTCCTTCAAGTGAAGGTATTGCAAGTTCCGCTGAACACGATTCGAGATGGGGTTGTTTATAGAAGTTAACATTGTGAGAAAAGTTGTTGACTGCCATTCACTTCGCATTACTTACTTACTTACCTTAATGGCCGTATACCGGTCATGGCCGCATCTAGGAAGGCGCGCCAGCCTCCATAGTCTAGTGTGGGCTAGCGCCAGTCGTTTTGAATGCCAAGTACGAAGAAATCTCTCCATACCTGGTCATTCCATCGAGTGCCCGGTCGTCCTTTATTTCGGCGTCCACCAATCAAGTTTGGGCCCCCCCATGTAAACCATACGTGTTGGAGCTCTTTCATCTATTCGAATGGGGTGCTCAGCCCAGTGCAGCCGCTGGAATTTTATGCGCTGGACTATGTCAACCTCTTCGAATAGCTCGTACAGCTCGCGGTTCATACGGGACCTATACTCGTCGCCGACTCTTATAGAACCAAAAATCCTGCGAAGAATGTTCCTCTCGAAGACTTCAACGCTTTTTTACCCGACTTAATCACGGTCCATGTCTCTGCGCCATACAATAGGACCGGGAGTATCAGCGTCTTGTGGATCTTGATTTTTGTCTTTCGAGAGAGGGCTTTACTTTTCATTTGCTTGCTCAGTCCAAAAAAGGATCTGTTTGCAAGCGTGATTCTTCGCCTGATCTCCAGGCTGACGTTGTTGATGCTGGTTATCTCGGATCCAAGATAGACGAAGTTTTCTACAACACTGAAGTTGAATTCTCCATCATCACTGACCGTCCAAGACGCAATAACGGAGTGCGAGAAGACACCAAGTACTTCGTCTTGTCCTCATTCACCGCTAGACCCATGAGCCGAGACTGTTTTTCAATCTCTGAGAATGCCTTGCCAAATAGCCGTTCCATCCAGCCATCAATGTCATCGGCGTAATTGAGCAGCATCACTTCCTTTTGGAAGATCGAGGCGTACATACTCTATATGTACGGGCACTGGCGTAGGACGACAGACCATCGCCCTGCCTGAAACCTCTCTTGGTATCAAAGGGTTTGAAGAGGTTTTTCACCACCCTGACAACGCTTTTTGTGTTAGATAGCGTCGCCATGAAAAGACGGACAATCTTTGCCGGGATACCTAGTGCAGACAGGGCGTCGAAGAACTTCGATCGTATCGGCGTGTCGACAAATAGGTGATGTGTGTCTTTGTTAAACTCACGGGTATTTTCCAAGATTTGGCGTTATGTGAATATTCGGTCACTGGTCGACCTTTTTGGTCTGAAGCCACACTGATATCGTCCTATCAGTGAGTCGGTATATGGCTTCAGCCTATTACACAATACGCCCGACAGAGTCTTATATCCAATGGAAAGGAGACTTATTCCGCGGTAGTTGGCGCAAACAGCGGGGTCTCATTTCTTAAAGATAGGACAGAGAACACTGAGATTCCAGTCATTGGGTATGCGTTCATTGGATCATATCTTGCATAAAAGTTGGTGCATATTCCTAACCAACTCTTCGCCGCCGGTCTTAAATAACTCAGCTGGCAGCCCATCAGAGTTACTCCGTTTTTAAAAACTTCAGTCAGACACTTGACCTTTTGGTAGAATTTTCGAGCTTCATTTCTGTCACGTAATATCTCAACTGACCTCTAATTTTATTAGGCTGTCCTCCAATGAAGACCAATAGCTTTTTAGCATAGCTTTATTCCTTAAGAGGTCATTTACATTTGGGTTTTTCAAGCTGTCTTTGATTAGGCACATTTGTTGCCTTACACGATCAGCTCTTCTTTCTATAAGATCCACCATTTGTTTTATTGGGCTGGAACTCCGTTGTGATTTAATTTCCATCTGGCTATCAAGTACTTCTGTTGCCTTGATGGGTTTGTTTATTTTCACTTCGTCATCAGGTGCATTTGATGACTTCGGAAGGCTCCTTGCAACTACCTTGTCTACGTTTTGATCATCAGGTACTTAAATGACATCGTAGATTCTCTGTAGTTTTTAACTCGATAGACCAAAAATATATCACTTAATATTTTTCATCAAACCGAGATCCGGCTCGAAGGACCATTTAATGTAGAGCTCTGTAAGATACAAGTCGTTCCTTTATTGGTGAGTGTTCATTAACTACTGAGCCGCTCTAGCGATCGGCTCTCTTTTTATTCATAAAACTTATTCTATTCTTAAACTATTAAAATGCTATCACTGAGTTTGTAGGACTTAGCGTAATCTAAACTATTTATAATGTAAAAGACGCGTAGGAGAAACAAACCAACGCGGACGAGAAGCTATTAAAACCGATGTCGATCATAAATTAAGTCGCTGCACTTGTGAAGTGTGGCATAACAACGCTTAGATGGAGCTATATAAAGACGACGATTATAAATACACACGCTGCACTTATCAAGTGCAGCTCTAATGCGTATGACAACTGCACTGTGTGCGTTGTTTTTATCAGACGTCTTTGGAAGTTTTGCTTCATATGACATGTTTAGGACTCATGCCTGAACAGAGGGGAAACGAAAAAAGGAGCAAAAAAGGCTTGAGAGTAAGGAAGCTGGCAGGTTAAGTGACAGAAATGTAGCTCGAACATTATATCAAATGGTCAAGCGTCTGACTGAACGTTTTAAACCCAGAGTAACGTTCTGTGAAGACGTAAGTAGAAATCTGGTTGCAGATGCACAGAAATCACTCAGATTATAGAGGAATCATTTTTCTAACCTTCTTGGAGGCGATAAAACTCACAATACCGGAATAGCGGAATGAAACCGGATCCACCAGTTAATGGTGGCACGAAATATAAGTCAATGTTGATTCGGTTATCTAAAACTGAAAAATAAAAAAGCAGACTCTGATGGGGTGCCAGCTTAGATTATCAAGAACAGCGGCAAAGTATTGGTAGGAAGAATCCACCAAATTTTATGCCAGATATGGTCCGATGGTTCATACACAATGACTAGAATCTCAGTGGTCTTTGGCTTAAGAAAGGAGACTTCGCTGTTTGCGCCAACTACCGTGAAATAAGTATTCTTCCCAACGGATACAAAAAGCTTCAGATCAAAAACATCGACCAATGACCACATATTAACATTACCACAAATCCTGGAAGACCCGTGAGTTTAAAAAAGACACACACCACTTATTTATGGATTATAAAGCCGATATCGATACGCCGATACGAACGATGTTGTATGCCGCAATGCCTGCACTAGGCCGCTGATAAAGACCAACGCATATTAAGATAGTGTAAGAAATAGTATATAAGTCGAAATTATAATTAAATAAAATGAGTACGTTTTAGTATCCCAAAAGGATCGGTCGGTTTTATTTTGTATCGTATATTTTACATTTTGGTCAATTCGAGCCGTGATCTTTTTGTAAATTTTGAACGCGCGTGCTGTGTTTAAAAAAAAACTTTGCAATTGTTCAATCGTGTTAATTTAAAAAGTTAAAATAATGCTGTCGGAATTCACACATAAGCTGTTACAACAGCAGAAGCTAATTCGTGAAAACATAATACAGAAAATAGCTGATGGAGCGAGCATTCTGGATGTAAAGAGTGAGTTGGCGCAGTTTACGTCAAACAACACCGCTCTTATAAAATGTGGAATCATTGACCATGATTACTTCAACAATAGAGTTTACGACGATATTATGGAAAAGGTTCGTTGTTATGAGCAGTCTACGCTGAAAGTAGAAGAAACCTCCATGGCATCAGGACTGACGGCTTTTCGTAAAGCACCTGCCCCACCCGAAAATAGGTCGGAAACAAGTGCGCAGGATAATCAATCCATAAACTCTGGAGATATTTTGGTGAATCAATTGGACAAAAAGGCAGGCAAACTTCGGCAAGTTATACAGATTGCTCAAAAAGCTCTTCTGAGCGGTGGTACAGATGAATTGTTGGACTGTAAAGATGAATTATTACTATTATGGTCCAAAATCGAAAAGTCTGTAAATAATTTGAAAACAGTATACAGGTCGTACGCTTTCGAGGAAGATGAAATTGATGAATTGGAAACGACGACGTTATTACTTTCAAAAAAAATTGACAGAAAAGTAGGACGATTAAATGTAATCGCCTTGGAAGTTCCAGAGCTTCCTAAACCTGAGCTTCCACAGTTTGGTGGACATTCAAAAGATTGGCCCACCTTCTACGAATTGTTTAGAGAAACAATTCATAATAGGAATGATATCAGCGACGCCAGAAAGCTGAATTATTTGAAATCGTGCCTAAAAGGAGAGGCACGTACGATTGTAAGCCATTTGCTGAATGAATCGGCTGCAAATTACGAGGCTGCTTGGAACTTGATTTGCAGGCGGTATGAGAACCAACGCAAGCTATTCTCAGACCGTTTAAATCAACTAATAGCTATTGATGTTCTCAATCATGAATCTGAGGAAAGTGTGAGGCATTTCTTGGATACAGCTAATGAATGTATCCACATTATTAAAACAAAAGGAAATGTAGGTGATGAAGCTGATGTGATTTTGGCTCACATACTTCTACGCAGATTTTCAGCAGAAGCTCTGCAATTATACGAGCAACAAACAAAAAAAGCGAGAGAGATCCAGTCACTAGAGGATGTGTTAGGGTTTATTGAACAGTTATACAATTCAATAAATTCAGCACAACGGAACGAAAAACCTCCAACGAAGCAGTTGGTGCAGAAAATGTGCCGTTTCTGTACGCTCAATGGTCACGACGTGTTTAAATGCCAAAAATTCAAAGCAGCTCCGATCAACAAAAAGAAAGAGTTCATCATGAAACATCGATTATGTTTTCGGTGTTTTGGGTCACATAATGTGAAAGAATGCAAAAGGGATTGGAGATGCCAGCGGTGCGACACGGTGCGACACAATACATTATTGCATGAAGAGGTAGCAGCAAAAAGAGAAAATGTCAACTTTTTAAAGCTAAAAAAAGATAAGGATACTCTGTTGGCTACCGCTCTTATAAAAGTAAAGAGCGCTAATGGTGACTTTGAGCTACTACGAGCTTTAATGGATGGCGGATCGCAAAAGACGTTAATTTCAGAAGAAGCAGCTCAACTTTTACGACTTCCCCGTATCAAAGGCACAGTTGAAGTGCAAGGGGTGTTCTCACAAGGCGCTGAAGTATCCAGAAACAGCGTTTGTCTGCAGCTAAGACCACGGTTCTCCAGCAACTTTGAGGTCAATGTTAATGCATTAGTGATATCCAAGTTGCATAAGGCGCTTCCAAACAAAATGTTCGATGTAGAGAAAGAGTGGGACAAATGCATACTAGCTGATCCCAACTTCAATCAGCCCAGTAGGATTGACATGATCATTGGAGCCGATCTATTTCCGTTCATAATGGAAGGAAGTGTCAATATTATTGATGGAAAACTGGGCAAAACAAATTTGGTTGGATCGTGTCCGGAAACATTTCGCGGGCAACTAACAAAAAAATAATCGCAGCAACAAATTGATATTGAGAATCTTGGACGTTTTTGGGAAATTGAAGACGACATCCAAGAGGCAAATGAGGAAGAGACACAATGTGAACAAATCTTCCAAAATACGACAACTTTTGACAAAGATGGTCGACTATGTGTTGCGATTCCATTTAAAAAAGAATTTCAACTGGGAGATTCGCGAAAGCAGGCAATGGCTAGACTGCTTAGCATGGAAAAGAAATTCAAAAACGACAAAGATCTATTCAGTAAATATACATTGTTTATGAATGAGTATCTTCGATTTGGTCATATGAAAGCTGTTAGCACTATGGGTAAAGGGAAATACTATTTACCCCACCACGCAGTTATAAAACCTAGCAGCCTAACAACAACACTAAGAGTAGTTTTCGACGCGTCAGCAAAAACTACTAATGGAAATAGCTTGAACGATGTGATGCTGGTCGGGCCTAAAATGCAACGTGACATATTCGATATATTGATAAATTGGCGAATGTGGCGTTTCGTAATTTCCGCTGATATTGAGAAAATGTATCGGCAGATTAAAATATCAGATCGTGATCAACATATCAACATATTTTGGGAGTGCATAACGCGGAGGAACATATGGAACAGCTGCCGCCCCGTTCCTTGCAGTCCGAGCATTGCAGGAGTTGGCAAACATATTTTGCAAAAATGACACAAAGCTATACAAGGTCATCAAAGAAGATTTCTACATGGATGACTTAATGACTGGAGACGATACCGTTGAAGGCTGCATCGAACTACAACAGAAAATTCGATATGTGACGGAAAAAGCCGGTATGCACCTTCGAAAATGGGTTTCGAACGACAAGAACATAATTGCAAGCGTAGGTGATGACGTCGAAAATGAAAAAATTTGTATCAATGAAGATGAATCCGTTAAAACCTTGGGCTTACAATGGGACCCTAACAGAGACATCTTTACTTTTGATGTCACGGTGCCATCGATCAGTCGTATTACGAAGCGGCGAGTGCTGTCACAGTTAGCCAAAATTTTCGATCCACTGGGTTGGCTAACACCTGTCACTGTCGTAGCAAAATGTTTCATGCAAGACTTGTGGAAAATGCAGCTCACTTGGGACGAAGAAATTGATTCGACCTCAGCAAATATTTGGAAAAGTTATGCCCAAGAGTTATCTACGTTAACAACTATAAGTATCCCGCGCTGGATTGGTACAAAGAACAACGAAATTGTCGAGTTACATGGATTCAGCGATGCATCAGAAAAGGCGTATGCAGCAGTCGTATATGCTAAAACGAAGTCGGGAATAACTTTACTAACAGCAAAAAGCAAAGTTAATCCGATCAAAAACAAGAAGACTATCCCAAAACTGGAACTCTGTGCAGCTCACTTATTGGCAAAGTTGCTGTCCAAAGTACATGTAGTAATGGGTGAAAAAAATAAATTGTATGCTTGGACTGATTCACAAATTGTGCTTGCCTGGATAAATAATAAACGAAGCAAAGATACGTTCATCAAATGCAGAGTAGACGACATTGCACAACGCTTATCAACGGCAAAATGGAACTACGTGAGGTCAGCAGACAATCCGGCAGATGTGGCGTCTAGAGGTATACCTCCATGCAAACTTCAAGGGTATTCAATTTGGTGGCAAGGACCGCAATGGCTCTCGAATCCTTCAAGTCAATGGCCGGAACAACTTCAAAACGAAACCGTGATAATATCCACAGTGTGTGAAACGGACAATAGCCTAATGCCGTTGCTTACAAAGTTTTCTACTTTGAGCAAACTGGAAAACGTGATAGCATATGTATTACGTTTCATTAAAAAATTGCGCCATAAAGCCAGATATCCGATATATTTAACCAGGGATGAACTCAAAGCTGCGAAAATATTAATATTCAAGCTGCAAAAAAATAGAGTTTGGCAAAGAAATCAGTTTTCTTCAAAACAACAAGCCATTAGACACGAAGAACAAATTACTGCCACTTAATCCGTTCTTGGATAGCCACGGTATTCTACGAGTTGGAGGCCGTCTACAGAACTCCGTACTGCCATACAATATGAAGCATCCCATCATACTTGGAAAATCTCATATTGCATGGCTATTGATCTTGAGCTCCCATAAAACTACTCTACATGGAGGAATAAAACTTATGAAAAGTTTAATAAGAGGCGAATATTGGATTTTCGGCCTACGTAATTTGCTGAAAATTTTAAGAACATGTGTCATATGTGTTAGGTACAAACAAGAGGTATCTAAGCAGCTGATGGGCAACCTACCAACATATCGAGTGACAGGGAGTCATCCATTTAACCATACAGGCGTCGATTATGCCGGCCCATTTCAAATTCGATGCTCTAAAGGTCGAGGACAAAAAGCGTATAAGGGTTATATCGCTTTATTCATCTGCATGGCTACGAAGGCAGTGCACCTGGAAGCTGTTAGCGATATGTCAACTGAATCATTTTTGGCAGCTTTACGTCGTTTTTTGCGAGACGAGGCAAAAGCGATCACATGTATTCTGATAATGGAACCAACTTCTCGGAGCGGCTAGAATGCTCGAGACATTTCGAAAGCCAGTCGAGAGGAAGTGGCATTTTATTCCCCGGGAAGTCCCATTTTGGAGGAGTGTGGGAAGCAGGCGTCAAGTCGGTTAAATATCACCTCAAAAGAGTTATTGGTGACAATAGCTTGACATATGAAGAGTTTGCCACACTTCTAAGTCAAATAGAAGCGGTATTAAACTCTCGCCCACTATGCTCAACAAATGACGATATTGAAGAAGTAGATATACTTACGCCTGGCCATTTCCTCGTTGGAAGACCACTTCTAGGAGCATCTGAGCAGATTGATGACAAAATAGTCGGATCGTTAGACAGGTGGAGATTTATTCAACGCCTCAAGGCCGACTTTTGGAAAAAATGGAAGGAAGACTATCTGGTGTCTTTACAACAACGGGTAAAATGGAGAAGTTCAGCACCAAATATTTCAAAAGGGCAAGTCGTTTTAATAAAGCATGAAAATACGCATCCAGCACGATGGCCCATGGGCAAGATTATAGATGTAACCAGAGGACAGGATGAAAAAGTCAGAGTTGTTACAATAAAGACCAGCGGTGGTGAAGTGAAACGATCACTAAACAAAATATGTCCACTTCTGGTTGAGGACGACAAAAAGAAAAATAGTCCACAACCAAAGCGAAATACCAGAAGTAAGCCTAACATCACCATTGCATTCTGTCTGCTAACGATGCTGCAAATCGCAACAGCAGCTCCAAATCCAATGCAGAATTCTTCAAAGATACGGATTCAGGAAATTGGAAAGGACGCAGCTATCTTCCTAGATAAAATGGGAAAATTAGAAGTGGTGTCATCAAGCTGGCAGTTTGTGTTCGTCTTTGACATGCGAGCATATTTCGATGTCTTGAAAGAAGCAACACCTCTACTTGATAAAACCAAAGATATTTGTCCAAAACTGCAAGAATTTGAAGAACAGTGTAACGCAGTAACAGATGGTATTGAGCTTCAACTAGCAGCAATAGAAGAAAACAACAAACTGTTTGTGAAAGCAACCCCACACAGAGCAAGGAGAGGTTGCACGAATCCACTGATATGTCCTGGCGCGATTTTTGACATTTCGCTCAATGTGGCAACTATGTACAATATGAAGACTCTACACTCAAATCAGAAGCAATTGCAAGATTACATTGGAAATCAAACCTCAGTAATAGACGTTACAAAAAACCTGGTCAAACGGACTACAGAGGAAGTCAATGAAAACTTTAAAAAAATGTCAGAGAAAATAGACCTTATATCGAAGACGGTCAAAGAGCATTTTTTGGTTTACCGTGAGTCAATTAAATTCTTTATGCTTGTAAATCAATTACAACGATGGATTGATGAAGCGGAAAAGACCCAATTGAGTGTCATCGGATTACTAATGGATATTAACCACGGAAAAATTAATCCAACACTGATTAGACCAGCCCAAGTGCAAGATGAGATTAACAAAATCGGCCAATTGTTACCTGTAAACCATGTACTCCCAGGAAGAAATTCGGGTAACAGACTACAAGCGGTTTATAAGCTGCTAACTGCAAAAGGATTTTTTAAAGATGATATAATGGTGGTTGAAGCTAAAATTCCACTATATCTTAATCAACAATCGGATATCTTTAAAATAATTCCTATGCCGCTGATTAAAGGAAACCATATAATGAAGCCACAAGTAATGGCAAATTACATAGTATACAATGTTGCGCTTAACTCTTACCACACGATGTCGGAAGCTGAGCTTAATATTTGCCGTCAAGAAAATGAAGAAATATTGGTTTGTGAAGGTAACTGGGCTTGGAGAGATGCTACAGACCATTCATGCGAAATATCACCGATTAAGCCGTACAGTAACTTTTCGTGTTCTATGACGGAATACAAGGAGCAATCGTTTTGGGCAGAGCTTGGCAACGCTAATAGATGGCTGTTCAGGTTGTTTACCAAAACTTCGGTACACGTTCAGTGCGGCGAATTTTATAATCAAATATTGCAGCTACCAAACCAAGGTGTTCTTCATCTAGACCAGTGGTTCTTAACCGGTGGTCCGCGGACCACTGGTGGTCCCTGAAGGCATTCCAAGTGGTCCGCGAAGCCATCCTAATAATATGTGACGTGACGTAATGAGTCGAGTCGAAACAACCCGAATTATGTTTTTTTGTTTTTCTTAAGAAAAATCAAAATTTATGTTGCCGAGACAATTTTTACGTCTTCTTTATTTAACTTCAGTCAAAAAACTGGTGATGATCGTTTTTTACAATTATAAGGTAGACTTAAAAGTAAATCCTAAAAAGTAATTTAAGTTACAATAGTATTTTTTAATACATTATTTGAATAATTATATATTAACGGATTCTATTGTTTTCTTGTTTTATTTATTTATATATTATTTCTATTATTTATATGAAATAATATATAAATACATAACTCGCGAGGCACGAGTCCGAAGGCGAAACGCGGTGCACGAGGGCGGGGGTGGCGGTTTCGTTCCATTCGTTCTTTGTTTTAGCGGGTAGCCGATCGTCACTTGTAGCGTCGACTGTGTAATGAGCGGTAGTGATTTATTACGTGGCCTTGAGAGAGTGACGAGTACCTACTGAGTACTTGGTTTAATTTTTAAAGTTCGACAGTAAAAATCCTTAGTCTACGAAGGTAGTTATAGTAAATAACTACTCCAGATATAAATACTACGTAGGTAAGTAAAATAAATATCAAATTTTCTAGTGATTTTAATAAAACGGAAAATAATGCACACTTTTATTACCTATCTTATACCTGTCCATATTATCACTAAAACTTCGTTTTCAGAAAAATGCCACCAAAAAGAAAATATGACGACGACTATATTAAGCTGGGCTTTACTTCAATAGAAATTAATGGAGAAACTAGATCGCAATGCGTTTTATGTGCAACTGTTCTTGGTAACGACACTTTAAAGCCGTCAAAGTTGGAACGTCGTTTGAAGACCGTGCATCCGAAGTTTTGTAACCAATCGCGAGAATTTTTTGAAGGCAAACTAACAAATCTTAAAAAAATGAAACTTGGACCCAGTGGAACAAGTTATGCAACATCTGAAAAAACATTATCTGCATCATTTGAAGTTTCAAAATTAATTGCCAAATCGAAAAAGCACACACAATCGGCGAATCTTTAATGAAGCCCTGAATGCTCAAAATTGCAGAAGAGCTTTTAGGCACGGAAGCTCAAAAGAAAATTTGTGAAATACCGCTTTCTAATGACACAGTTAAGTCGCGCATTCAAAAAATGTCAACTGATATTGAAGACCAAGTTATTGACAAGGTTAAAAACAGCTCTTATTTTGCATTACAATGTGATGAGTCTACCGATGTTTCGCAGTGCTGTCAATTACTTGTATTTATTCGATTTTTGGAGGACAATAAAATGTTTAAAGAAGAGTTATTATTTTCTCAAGAACTTAAAACGACGTCGCAAGGTGCAGATGTTATGAATGCAATAAGTCAGTATATGGAGGAACATGGACTTATGTGGGAAAGACTTGCCGGGTTTTGTACTGACGGTGCTCCTGCTATGCTTGGTTCTCGCTCTGGTCTTGCAGCATTGGTAAAAACCAAAAATCCATCCGCAATAATGACGCACTGCGTTATTCACCGACAAGCATTGGCTGTCAAAACGCTCCCGGAATGTTTTACTATTGCTCTGTAAACAGTTATAAAAGTAGTTAACTTCATAAAAAGAGCGCACTCAATACTCGTCTATTCAAACAGTTGTGTTCTGACATAAACTCTGAACACGAAACTCTGCTTTTCCACACAGAAGTTCGTTGGCTTTCGAAAGGAAACATGCTGTCGAGGTTGTACGAACTAAGAGAGGAAGTACAAATATTCTTAACTAACAAGGAAAATAAAGAGTTGCTAGATCAGTTCTGTGAGCCCTAATATAAAATACGTTTTGCTTATTTGGTCGACTTTTTTGCGCAAATAAATAAATTGAACCTTCAACTGCAAGGATCAGGAAATTTGAAGTTGCAAGGCATGAGCAACATATTTGCATATGAAGTTAAAATCAGGGCGTTTATTGCTAAAGCTATGGATCAATAAGGTCGAAAGAAAAAACTTTTCTGCATTTGATACGCTCAACCAAATCATTGACGGACAAGGTGCAGATATTAAAGAAGAAACTAAGAAGAACATGATGCTCCCTTTGACTAATTTAAAAAGTGAATTTAATCGCTATTTTCCTGACTGCGAGGACAAAAGTATTGACTTTCATTGTCAACGTTTCCGAAGTCTCTGATGAAATTCAAGAAGAATTGATTGAAATGCAACACGACACGAACTTAAAAGTTACATTCGAATCAGGAATAAATTTTGAGGAATTTTGGAGCCAAAAAGCAATTTGCAAAGCTTCGAGACATTGCTATACGTTACCTAACTTTATTTTCATCGACGTATCTATGCGAGCAGGGGTTTTCGACGCTTCTGATTATTAAAAACAAGCATCGAAATCGGTTGGATGCCACTGCCGACATGCGTTTAGCTTTGAGTAGCACTGAACCAAGAATTCAGAAGTTAGTAAAGAGTATGCAGTCACAAAAATCACATTTAATTGAAATTTGTAACTTTTAGATTTTTGCCAAATGGTAAACCAACGGGGTGGTCCCCGGCAAGACAAACATTTGGTAAAATGGTCCCTCATGACTAAAAGGTTAAGAACCACTGATCTAGACGAAGGTTGTTCAGCGAGACTAACGGGAATAACTCTGCAGGCACCACTCTTTAAAAGTGGTGCAAAATATCCTGTTCATTTTATAAAAGATGTAGAATTAATGACAGGAGAAAGCATAGCACCACTTGGAGCGATAGTGGTAAATAATACCAGAGATCTACAGAAACTTGAGCAAAAAATTGGAAAACTGAAGGAAGAAAAGGTGCATATAAAAGATCTACATTGGTACCAGAATAAATGGTAAAAGAACTGCACACACACAAAATTATGTGGTACTGAGAGTTCACTGCATATCACGTACACGCTAACAGATTCCGTTATGTTTTTGTTAAAGGGTACACGCAGTTTTTCGTTGACGCGTGCCGGTCTTAGTCGCGCACAAAAGGAATGTAAGAATATGCAACAAATAAAAATAAAAAAGAATGCACAAACAGCAATGTGTGCAAATCAAACATGTATCACTCAGGTGTCTTAAATACACTTGGGTGTTTATGAACTGATCAGCTCTTTTGTTTTTGATTTAGTTTGTTGTAAGCGTTCGTGTGATCAGTTGCTCTTTGGTGAAGTAGAAAGGCCACGCAAAAATGTCAGAATCGTGTCAAGAAATTAAAAGCAAAATTGATGCTGGAATATACACATTTACCCAAAGGCACAAAGGAAAAAGTTTAATTTGGAATATTTTACATGAAATTCGGACGGAACGGTTGTAGATGGATGGATTTTCTGTAGCACATGCCGAAAAGTGCTTAAATTTATTATAAATCAAACTTCGAATTTGTCACGCCATAAATGTTGCTTAGCATTGAGAAAGCCAAAAGAACTAAAACTAGTCTCAAAAAGCGACAAAAAAATTGCAATTGAAAAATGCACACAGTGGGTTGTGCAAGACTGTCGCCCATTCTCGGCAGTAGCCGGGTCTGGTTTTAAAGAAATGGTTAAGTTTTTAATTAAAATTGGTGCAACCTATGGAGATAACGTTGATGTGGATGACTTATTACCCCATCCAACAACATTGAGTAGAAGTGTGCAAAAAGAGGCTGATAATGGAGGAGTCACTGCAACCATCGATATGTGGACTGACCAATATGTCAATAGAAATTTTTTAGGGGTCACTCTCCATTACGAAAAAGACAACAAGTTATATGACTATATTTTGGGACTAAAATCGATGGATTTTCAAAAATCAACTAGTGAAAACATTTTACAAAAACTTAAAAGCTTGTTTTTAGAATTTAATGTTGAAAACATCGATGACATAAAGTTCGTAACAGATAGAGGAACAAAAATAAAAAAAGCATTGGAGAACAACATTCGATTTAATTGTAGCAGTCACTTATTTGCAAATGTGTTAGAAAAATCAATTGAAGAAGCAACCGATCTTGACGAAGCAATAAGCGCATGCAAAAAGATAGTGAAATATTTCAAAAAGGCAAATTTACAATATAAACTGAACACAACTTTAAAAAATGCATGTCCTACTCGATGTAATTCAAACTACAAAATGCTTAAGTCTATCGTCGATAACTGGGCCACTGTTACTAAAATATTAAGCGAGAATCAAGAGGTTCAAAGATTAACACATGTTAATAAACATTTTGATACATTTAACATTTTGGTTGAACTGCTTCAAAACTTCGATCGAATTTTTAAAGAATTATTGCAGCTCGCCATCAGTATGTTTTGTATTGCCGTCAATTGCCAAAATTTCAGAGCTTTGCGAACCTAATATATTAGACATTCCATCGATTGCTTTGTTAAAACAAAAATTTTTATAAATGTTACTAAAATTTGGCAAGAAAATTTGAGCATATGGCACAAGGCGGCATTTTTCCTCTATCCTCCTGCTGTACTTATGGACCACAACAATTTATTTGAAACAAAAAACTTTTGCATTTCACAAATAGAAAAATTGGATACTTGTTCAATAGGAAGCTCTCCAACCGATAGTTTTTCGAGCCAGTACGCATCGAATCCAGGAAGTCCATGTCAACTTTTTACTTCATCAAATAGTCAAACTTCTGTGCCAAAAACAACATTCTTTTTCTCAAAGCTGGTTGCAACTACTAATTACAACACTAAAGAATCGCCAATTGAAGAAATAGAGAGATATTGTAAAGAAAGAGTAGCTCTAAGCGAAGATTTTGAAGCAATTGGGTGGTGGAAAAACAATGAAATGTATTATAATTTATTTATTTTTTATTTTGGTATCTTATTCATTAATCCATTAAAAGCGCAATGAAGCATTAAAAAAAGTTGTCTTTTAATATAAATTGTTTGAAATTATTTCGCATTGGAATTTCGCCGAAACTGCAGCCGTACATTTGAGTACAGAAAAAAACAAGGAAACTAAAGACGCACACAAGGAAAAACAACAACAGCCAAACATACAAGTCTCGAGTCTCGTGTTAACTTTTCCACTCTCTCTTTTACGTCATTGTTTCTGTTCTGCACATACATGAATACCACATATATGTACATGCACTAGAACAGATTTATACTTGTTGTTCTAAACACTCACAAACTATTACTGGGTGACTGCTCGCACCTTATTTGTTGTGCTTTAAAACACTCGGGTGTGAAAATCAACCGATGTCTATCCGGTGCACTTGTAGTTGCGGTGGCTTGTTGCTATTCTCTGATTGGTACATCATGCCGGGACACTCATCTCTGATACTGATGATTCTACTAATAGTTATCGCAATTATATATGCAAGAATGAGGTGTTTACAGCAAAGGAAACTAATAGCAATCTCCTTTCCTGCCCCCGGGGAAAATGTTTAAACCTAAACATAGTCAAACAGTGCGTTATCGCATGTCAGTATTCGATGCATACTAACAGAAGAGCAGCTCATCAGAAAGGCTGATAAGAAGTGTCCCACGGTCTCATATCATCTCATATCGTTACGCACTTAACGCAAAGAATCGACAGCTTATCACGTACCGTGAAATGTTCGTTCACACAGTCTGACAGGACGTCTTATCAAAGGCAATGCTGTGCATACATTTTAAATATATCACAACACACATACAGTCCACTAAACCCGAAGCGTTATCTAAGCAGCCATAAATCAATGAGCTGCTGATATACTAAACAAACACACATTGCCGCTGATGAAGACCAACGCATACTAAGATAGTGTAAGAAATTATAATTAAATAAAATGAGTACGTTTTAGTATCCCAAAAGGATCGGTCGGTTTTATTTTGTATCGTATATTTTACAGTGAGACTGTTGGATGAGGTACTCCAGCAAAACCAACTTACAACTGATACAAAGAACGCAGTCGGAAAAATTAAGAATATTTAATACTGAATGCGGATATTTTTATATACGCGAGTATTTAACAAACTATTATTTATTAAGATATGTATTGCGCAATATATTATGTACAAGTTACAATAATCGCGGCGTCTACAGCCGAACTAACAATGCATACAGACGATGGTAGTCAAGTGACCTGCTAACACCGAGATGCGTTATAGAATTGTGTGGGCTGCCTGTTTCGACTAGATAACCGATGTGTTATTGGAACAGGCGGTAGAAGTGATATGTCTACCGCGGACCCTTTATCCGCCGTTGATGGACGACCGCTTTAGTTATCTTTGTTCAGCTCTGACTCTGAGTTGCCATCGGAGGGACCTTAACAATCGGAACTGATCTGAAGCTTTACCATACAAGCGTCATTCAGACGGACGCTGTAAGAAATAAGCGCAGTTTGCTCAGCTACCAAACCTTCAACCCAGTAGCATAATTTCGGATCCAAATAGGTCTACCTGTAATTAAATTCTTAGAACTGTAAGAGTCGCAAACTTTACCGAAGGTTATTTTGTCTGGTTGAATTTGGTCGAAGTATGCCTTGATCTCTCGGTTGAACAGCAGCTCATCTGGTGAAAGATATGTAGTCGAGTGCGAAGTAATATGCTGACTCATCAGATATCTAGCCAAGCTCAGATCGATATTAGTGTTACGGTCGAATTTCATACGATAGTTCTTAGTACTTTCCACCATGCGCTAACCTCCAACCATTGAGCACAAGAGTCGACAACCAAGAAAAATGTTTTGCCCTGAATAAACCCGGTGAAATCGATATGTTAACGAGACCAAGGACGTTTGGTTGATTTACAGTGGTGTGACGCGGTGGGTCAATTTGAAATCATATGCGTTAAAAAAAAGTTTATCGACGAAGCTTTACATTTGAAATTACATTCGGAACTGATTTCGTAATTGTAAGTATACCCAAAACTAGTTTATGATCTGTGACTAGCGTAAATAAACGTCCGTAGAGATAAGAAATTTTTTTCTTCCTTGTCGATTTGCGCATAGTTTCTCTCAGCCTTGGAAAGTGTTCGAGAATAGAATGCGATGGATTTTTCAGACCCATCTTCTAGCTTGTGACTGAGTCCATAGAGTGACGCATCACATGTTAAAATTACTGTAAGCTTACCGTCATAGTGTACTAGACCGTCGTCCGATACTGAGCTTTTGAAGTTTCATGAATGCCATTTTATGGCATTGCTTACCTGACCAGTGAGTACCTTTATCCAAAAGACGGTGTAAAGGTTCAGCTACTGTTGCCTTCTGCGGTAAAAATGCATGGTAGAAGCTTATTAGGCCTAGAAAAGCATGTAGCTGCTTCTTGTCTTTAAGTCCAAGAGCATCAATTTTAAAAATCTGAAACGGCTTTTGTCTTTGCGCATCTGTACTCCAGTTTTGTCGAATCGTGTTAACACTTCATTCAGCCTAATATCCAACTCCTCCTCTGATTTGCCCATGAACATGATGTCATCAACATAAGGCAAAACCCCCCGAATATTTTGTAAAATATTTTCGATGAAACTTTGAAAATTTCCCGGTACTGATGAAATTCGAAATTGCAGCCTGTAAATGCTCCCTTGTGGGTCGATATTGTTTGTAGCAGCGCAGAACGTTCATCCACCACCAACTGCTGGTAGGCTTGTGCCAAATCAATTTTAGCAAAAATGTATGCACCTTCAATGCATGCCAACCACGTGTTGACTGCTGGAATTTGATGACAATGTGATATGACAGCACGATTTAATATTGATTTGTCGTCCCCACATATGTGGATAAAACCATCCTTTTTTATGGCAGGTATACTGTAGGAGCTGCCCATTGAAATGCCCCTTGGTGGTTTCATCGAGATACTGGTTGTCCTGCATAACGACCCAACTGTGAATAAGTGTTTGAATTTATCCAGAATTGATTTTAAGTTAATTCTATTGTTGACACGTGGACACCTTCGATAAGTCTGCCAAGCGCGTCAACCATTTGCATTCAACTAAATTTAAGCCACAACCGTATACGACGATTGGCGGCAAATTGTCAATTTTACGGTGGTTGTAAGACCACCTTCTCCATAGCCATTCTGGTTTGTCTATAGGATGCAGGGTACGTATTTCGACCTTTTAAAATCATACATTCCTATTTAATAATACATACCGCTCACAACCAGTAGACAGTGAGTACATTTTCCCATCATGTTAAAAAAAGTTAGCTATCAGTTCTACCATAATCTTTTGCTGCTGCTCATACTTTCCGGTGAATAGATTGAAAGTCTTCAGTTCCCTGCCCAACAACTTTTGTTGTCCAGTTGCCTACTGACAGCATCTAGATTTATGTCATGATCAACTAGTCTCTCCATGGACAGGAGACAATTAGGGTGATAAGAGTGAATTGGTCCAAACTCAGCAAACTGCCTTTCATATTTAGTTTCCAGGCGTCCTGACTGGTTTCTGTTAATGGGTGCCTGATGAGTTACCCTTTGTTTGTTGTTATCTGATTCATTTTGTAGGTTGTGATGGGTTGGGTGATGAGTGTACCACCTTTCTTTAATGTGTTCTGATTTGCTAGGAACTTGTTACTCGGGAGTTTTTGGGGTCGCTGATTACGAATCCGATGTCAATTTTTAAAAATTTTAAATAGCGGACAAAGATTTAAAAATCAGTTCGATTTGTTAAAAAATTGTACTTAAGGGTTCGCAGTTTTTGCTAAACCCACAAATAACTACGTAGAGGCGATAACTATTCATTCCTAAAATTGAAGTATGGTGTCTTCCACCCTCAAAACGGGTCGATATAAAAATATATTTTTTTAATAATTTACAATGTTTAAGAAGTGTGCCAACTTTCTTCAACATCTGTGATTAACAGTTGGGCAGTGTTACTTGTATGTGTACCTAGGTATTAGAAGTAATTATATGGAAATGGTTTGGGTGCCCTTCAACCGTCGTTCGGTCATTGCCGCTTTTAAGACGGCGCACCAGCTGTTGTTATCTTGTGCGCGCTGCTGGCGCCAGTCGTTTTTAATAGCAAACCTGGTCGTCCTCTATTATGACGTTCACCAATAAAGTTTAGACCTCCATGTTAGTTCAGTACAGCCGCGGCAATTTCAAGCGCTGGAGAACATAATCGAATACCACATACAACTCGTGGTTCATACGGAACTTCTTGCCGACTATAATAGGAACAAAAATCCTTCGGAGAATCTTTCTCTCAAACATTTCGCGGTCCATGTATCTGGTCCTTTTCCAGGATTTGCCGTAATGTAAATATTTGGTCATTAGTCAACCGTATCTGGCTTAAGCCTATTACGCAATATATGTATGCGACAGAATTTAGTATCCGATAGAAAGTACACTTATTCCGCGGTAGTTGGCGCAAAGGGCGGAGTTTCCTTTCGTAAAGATAGGACAAAGAACACTGAGATTTCAGTGACTGGGTTTATGTTTATAGCACCACATCACTGGTGGTTAGGATGTCATTTGTCTATTGGCGGTATTGTGCTCTTCATCGCCTCCTAGAAAGTTCGAAAAATTACTCCTTTATAATCTCAGCGATTCCTGAGCATCTGTAACTAGATATCGCTTGATCTTTTGATAAAATTTTCACATAACCTTTTAACATATTGAAACTCACGCTGTCTTGCATCTGATAAGTAAAGACGTGTAAAACGCTTGTGAAATCCATTTAAGTATGATCCTCCTTTCCATCATTTAAATATTTAGTAAATTCGTGCTAAAAATAATCAGCTGTAGTAGATGTCAAGGGATGCTTTTTAGTGTAGTCTTGTACTCTTCATCGTATTTTCTAGGGAGTTTTTCGCCTTCTCACAATCTGTTCTCTCCGAACGGCTGTTCAGAAGTTACCCATGGGATATATGTCCTGCCGCACGTTTATGTACTGCTTGGGCCATTTTTAAAATAATCGTTATGGATCATTCCCAAGT
This sequence comes from Leucophenga maculata, assembly GCA_035044805.1. Classification (NCBI taxonomy): domain Eukaryota; kingdom Metazoa; phylum Arthropoda; class Insecta; order Diptera; family Drosophilidae; genus Leucophenga; species Leucophenga maculata. Next base: position 32,235 of record JAWNNP010000049.1, on the reverse strand, counting down.
AAATTACTTTTTCGCTAATGTCAACTTCTTCAAATGACCCCATACCTCAATCTTATCTTTGCTTATGACCTGTAAATCACCAATCAATCCAGGAAAAACAAGTGCAAAATTGATCAAAGACCAAAAATAATTGAGCTCAAAATTCAAAATAATGTTTATTGTATTGTATGAAATAATAAATAGGTACCTTTAATTTTTTCATTATACATATTAAAATATAAAAATGTGTTTTATTATGATTGTGTTTGCTTTTGCACGCATTAGTATTTGCTCTGCCGTAACAGCTAGTGGGCACCCCTGCTCTTACTAATTAAAAAAAAACTTTTTCATGTAAAAACGAGCAGAGGACACACCTTTGGAATGTTCGGTCCCAATACGTAAAACTCTCGACCACAAACGAGGTAAAACTTGTATACAATATGTATTGTATGCTACAAAAGCGGCTGTTTTTAAAACGTGTGGCATTTTGTAACCTGTCTAACGATTAGCATGAAGCTGCTTTCGAAAGAAAAATGTACATTTGTAACACGGCCAACATTTACAAGATGGCTTGACGTATTCTATGATTTGAATTAAAAGTTTGGTTATTTTTAGATATCACCGTTTTTGTGAAACGGCTAATAACAATTGTCACCTTATCAAGCTAAAAATTACTTAAAGAAGTTTTTTTTTTCAAAATATTTAATTGTTTGGTTGTATGGATACTAACACAAAAAAAAGACGATACATTCATTATGAAGTTTGTATGGCTTAAAGTCGTGTTTTTTAATCGTCGACAAAATCGATTATCCTACTAATATTATAAATGCGAAAGTTTGTATGTATGTATGGATGTATGTATGTATGTATGTTCCTCTCTTACGGCTAAACCGCTCAACCAATTCGTCTGAATTTTGGACTAGAGATAGATGTGATGATGGAAAAGAACATAGGCTATGTTTTGACAAAATCGGTGGAAGCGTTGCCCCACCCCCCATATAAGAGACAATCAAAATTTGTCATATCTTTGCATCCATTTAAGGTACAGAAATGAAATTTGGTATACATGTTAAGAGGATGAGGAGAGGTCAACCTGTTAAGTTTGGACAAAATCGGAGGGGGCGTTGCCCCACCCCCATATAGGCGATAATCAAAATTTGTCATATCTTTGCATCCATTTAAGGTACAGAGATGAAATTTGGAGTACATGTTAAGAGGATGAGGATAAGTCAACCTGTTAAGTTTGGACAAAATCGGAGGGGGCGTTGCCCCACCCCCCATATAAGAGACAATCAAAATTTGTCATATCTTTGCATTCATTTAAGGTACAGAGATGAAATTTGGTATACATGTTAAGAGGATGAGGAGAGGTCAACCTGTTAAGTTTGGACAAAATCGGAGGGGGCGTTGCCCCACCCCCCATATAAGCAATAATCAAAATTTTTCATATGTTTGCATCCATTTAAGGTACAGAAATAAAATTTGCTATACATGTTAAGAGGATGAGGAGAAGTCAACCTGTTAAGTTTGGACAAAATCGGAGGGGGTGTTGCCCCACCCCCCATATAAGAGACAATCAAAATTTGTCATATCTTTGCGTCCATTTAAGGTACAGAAATGAAATTTGGTATACATGTTAAGAGCATGAGGAGAAGTCAACCTGTTAAGTTTGGTCAAAATTAGAGGGGCGGTACACCACCCCCGTATAGTTCCACAAATGAGGCAAAATAAGAAAAGTAATTAGATATGCTACTATTTATCGGAAGATCCGCGGACAAAGTCGCGGGTAAAAGCTAGTGTGCAATAAAATTAAAGTTCAATTTTTTTTTTTTTTTTTGTTGCAGCGTTAACTTTCTTATATACCATACTCAAAGTTTTTTTATTTTAGTATAATAAAGGATTAAACTAATACTAATGAAAATATATCACATAAAAGACCAGTCTGAAGAGAGTGCTCTTCGGTTGTTCCATTAAAAATAATTACGATTGAAAATACATTTGCCTTTTTGAAAAAATTATTCAAATACCGTTATTAGGCCCTGTACCGAAGGTACAAGAGCCTATTGGTTTTGTGCAAATGTATGTAACAGGCAAAAATAATGGTCGGAGACCCCCCAAAGTTACCCCCATTATGGTCAGGAGTGATAGAGGAGTTGATATAGCCATGTCCGTCTGTATGAACGAAAGGATCTCGGTAACGGTAATAGATAGACTTCGTGTTTTTTGCATTCGTCTAGGACTGCTCTGGAATTTCACAAGTTTATTTTAAAATTTTGCCCCTCCCCCCTTCCCCATAAAATCACCCCCAAGGAAAAATATTTCTTCGGCACAAAAAAAATTGAGTATGCCAGTAAAGAGATAACGTCCCTCTTAGTCAAAATCCAAAAAGTTCATCAAAATATATAAAGAAAATAAATAACGATTTTAGAAGCACTTGAAGTTGAACGACCCCCTTTTTCTTTTCATACATAAAAAAGTGTTTTATAAGGCACTTATTCGTGCAGTAGGAAGTGGTCATAGGTTTGGTCATATGCTCGGGAAACATTTAATGTGTTTGTTAGGAGACTTGAACTGGTACAGGGCCTCTTACAGTCGGTTACGCCTGACTGTATTTTCTTACTTGTTTTCATAATGCAATTGGATGTTGTCATGCAATTGCTGTAATTTTGCACTCAAGAAACAGCAGCAACGATCTTTACAATAGTACTATGTACATGGTAATACAAACGAAAACTTTTACACTCTCGGTAATTGACTTTTTCTGATAGGATTTTCGGTTTATGCAGCCTACAGAAAACCTAAAAGAATGAAAGAAGTTACTTTTATTAAAACACACAAATATTGTTTGATTGCAAAACAAAAACATCTTGTAAACTAGGTTTGGTTTTGAGATTTCAGCATGGTTGAAAGATATTTTTTTTATTATACAAATTCAAAATTTGGACACCCCGAAAATACATGGTTAGCTTTGTCTTAAGATTACGCGCCACTCATAAGAAAAATTAAAATTTTGTTCGAATATTTGCTCTTAATAAATGCATTATTGGTTAATATATAAGATTATTCACACATTTACGAAATTTAAAAAAGGAATCACGATGATATTAATCGACTACATCCGAGATCTCTTTAAAAAATTACAAAATTTAAGTTTTTACATGGGTTCGATTCCCATTGCCGATTTTATGTATATTGTTTAATTTGTATTGAAATTTAAAGAAATTAAATTTACACTGAATTTGAAATTAAACTCAATGAGATAACTTTTTTTTTTTTTTTTAATTTCCTTAATACTTTATTTTCAAAAAAAACTTAAAGTATTACTCCTAGTTGGAGCATAGGGCGAAATGAGATCACTTAGCTACTTGAAATTTCATTGGTTCAATAGGATATAAATAAATAGCATGTGATCAATTTATCATTAATATAAAATTTGATGTTTTCATTTAAAATTGTTGAAACTCTAAACAAAATTCTATTGTTTTTATCCAAAAGGATTCAGATTATTATCGTATTCTTCAAACGGGTTGGTATTTTCCTCTTCAAAAGGATTGTTGGAAACTTTCTTCAGCTCAGTTGACTTATATTGTCTTGACCCATGAGTTGCTGAAGCTTTTGAAGCACTTAAAGTGGTAATCAGCTCCAATCCTTCGCCGTCTATAGCTGGCAAAGAAAACCACCTTTCAGTCAAAGTTTTAGATATATCTAAAATAGCTACATTTTCGGAATTAATTATATGATGGCATGATATTTCTAGTGGTTTTCCGTTTTTATTCACACTGTGGCACGATACACATAAATCTTGATCAACTGCGTAGGCACTGTAACAGTCCTTGTGAAAGCAATGTTGACAAAGAAAAAAAACAGATGGCAGCCGCAGCTCCTGTCTGCATATATCACATATACTATTACGGTATTCAATAGGGTTTTCCTTGAAATTTCCAAGCAAAAGAATCTTAGTTTCGATTTCTTCACTTAGTGACTTTATTATTTGTTTTTGAGTATCGATGTCAATTACCCCCTGGAAGATTTGCTCCGTAAAAAACTCTTTTATAAAAGATACTGGAATATTCTTATTGTTGGAGATATTCTGCAAAGCCTGTAGCAAATACTGGGGGTTTTTCTTTAACCATGGACCCATCAGTAAGTTGATACTTGATGTGCGGCCCAATGTATTGTTTTGTTTTCCTTCCTTATGTAATGCTTGAATATGCTTGTGCAGTGTGACTTCTTCAGCAAATTGCCTCAATATAGTGGGTTCGTCATCGGATACTTTAAGTATTTCTTCAACACCACTTTGAAAGCCATTAAGTCTGGAAGTAATTAATGCACTGTCCAAATTAATGCGGCTCCTGTTTATGCGAATATATTCAACTATATCCAGCTCGCTAGATTTGTTCTGGCGCCACATATGAACATAATGCTCAAGCATTCGGTTGTACAACGTTGTGACGTTTAGACTGTCCCTATCACGCTCAATGAGACATTGAAGAAAAAGTCCGTATAATTTCTCATTTGATGCAAAAATATGTAAAAGTTTTTCAGGTTGTTGTAGTTTATCGTTTTTTACAATAAGTGATATTATTTGAGCAAGTCGTTGAATTTCATCTAGTGAAAGCTCTTCGATGTTAAGTTGCATGAAGTTTTTGAAAATTGCTTGTTCATTTAACGATTCTAACAGCTCGAATAGAGCGGTGTCACCAGAAAAAATTTCGTTCCAAATTTGCGAACTTCTATTTAACGTATCATTGTTGTACGGGTCGTGGTAGAGCCACGATTTTTTTTGATTTGATGAATACATGTTTGCCTCTTCAATGTAGCTCATATTAGCTGGGAGCTGTAATCGACCCGAGCAATTTTGAAGAAGATTTCTGTGTTCCTCAGTTGAGTAAATGCTGTGAACTAAAGCTCCCAAATACTGCACCAAACAGTTGTTGTATCGTGAATCCAAAAGTTTTTGAATAATATCAAATGGCCTTATAACACCTATAGTTCCGATATATTTATCAACTGCGGCACTTGGTTTTCCCTTCTGTAATAAATGATTGCCATAGTGCCAATTCACATAAGCCGAAAGAGCTTTGTTGTTGCCAATCGCACCATTGTTTTTTTTAAGTATCCGCAACGCAAAGTCATACATGTGCTTTCTAATAAGTAATTGAATCTTGTTTTCAATGCTACGGTCCTGAAGTAAAAAAATTTCCCTTGTTACTTTTGTAACAACTACGCATGTTTCATTTTGTTCGAAAATGCATTCAATTTCATCATCAATCATATGATTCAACACTATAATTTTATTTACAACATCAACAACGAAAAGCGTTGTACATTTAACTGAAGCCAACGTCTGTTTTGGTCGTACAGCAACGATGAGGTTGTTGCGGAAAGACGCGATGAAACTTTTTTGACCTTCGAGCGCATAACATGGTCCTCGCCCGTCGCTTGTGAAACAATAAATGGCGTCATCACGACCGACAACAAAGTATGTGTCTGCAGAATCCCGACTAAAGTGTAACGTAGTGCATTGTTGAGACGTCTGTGAAGATTTAGCCACTGCATCCAGAACCACCTTCGAATCGACGATAGCACTAGTACTATCGGTTCCGCTCCCAGATACATCAAAACAATATACTGCATCATTGGTACTGACAAACATTTTACGCCTGTAAGCAACTGCAGTCGACTTCCGATTTAATTCAAACTGAATGCCAGTCACTGGTCGCATCCCTATCGAAATACTACGAAACCCAGATGATATATCTTTGTTCAACGGAGCGTAATGTAGCATCAGATCACCTTTTTCGAAACCAATTCCTAAAAAGAGTATATTTTCACAGTAATCTGCGTGTAAAGTTGTGGCCATGCTAAAAGACATCAAGCGAGCGACGGCGGACAAAGGCGCTCCGTTTCGCTTTGTTAGTTTTTGCAGATTATATATTTGAAGGACGATGTAGCATGTTTTCGGATTCTGATTTAAAATTATGAGTAAATCTTCGTTACTGATAGTGCACAGTCGAATCGACTCGTTCCCAGTTGCAAAAGAAATACAGTCCCAGTTTTTAGAAAATACGTAAACATTCCCAAGTATGTCACAAAATACTCTTTGAGTTGCATTGCCGCAGCTGGCTACAATGTCAGATTGTATACTCTGTAACTTATTGCTTGGCTGCATTGAGCTTATCAACTTCATTGTGTTGATTTTTTTCCATTCCAGGATACTCATTTCATTTAATTTTTAATATATATGTTAACAAACTCACAAAGATAATAAAATATGCACTTTTTACAATAAGTTCAGTGTTTGAAAATTTCATATATATTTATCCCATGAAAACTTGGTTGAAAACACTAGAGCACCGACTACACTATGAATCATATCCCGAATCATTTCGTATAGCTGATGATGCTTGGCTTACATAAGCTGAATCTACACCGTGGCAAATTATTAGTACCAAAGTTTACAAATATTAATAACATTTGCGAACTTTATCGCTTAAATCTATGTAACGTAGCGAATAAAGCATCGGAGACTCCATAAAAAATGTATAATCGGGATCCGCACGATCTCTATATATCATGCTTCAAGTATACATATCTGAAAAATTCTTAGCTTGCACTCGTTTTACCATAGTGGACCAAACATTTTCTGATAGAACATGTATGTATGTATGTAAATCTGTTTGATAAATATATACGTGGTTCCATCGTATAATCGAACAAGACTTTGTCTGACATAAATGTGCTCTCAATTTAAAAACAATGTACCAAATATATAATTCTTTTCGCATTTATTTCAACATCATATATTTATCTGTGTAAGCAGTAAAAAAACAAATACTTTTTCAATGATAACTCTTAATTCTAACAAAAAAACAAAAATAACTCCACTTTTTGCGCTCAACGCATAATCGGACAAAGGAATGTTTTAATACTAAAAATAAAAAAAATGTAACAATCAATATTTACTTGCATAGCCTTTCTTGTCCAAAACCTCTTGTAGACGTTTTGGCATGGATTTTTCCAAGTTTTGGCACACTTCCGGCTCTATTGAGTCCCATGCTTCTTGTAAAGCCTCCATAAGTTGAACTATAGTGCTAAATTTTCTTTGGTACACCCTCCTTGCTAGTTCCTGCCAAAGATGTTCAATTACATTAAGGTCTGGGCTCTGGGCTCTGGGCTCGTGTTTTAATAAGTTTTGAGCAGTGGTGGATCAACCAAAGCTTTGCAACGGCTGAAGTGTGCTTGGGATCATTATCTTGACAAAAAGCAAATTTGTTCGCAATACCCAATTTCTCTGCGCATTGCTTAACATTTTGTTTTAAAATGTTTAGGTAGACAAATTTGTCCATTTTACCCTCAATAAAATGCAAATTGCCTACCCCGGCACTCGACACACATCCCCAAACCATTACAGAGCCTCCACCATGCTTTACAGTGGCTTTTGTATTTTTCGGATTAAACTCTGTATTTGGTTTACACCTTTGGTTTACATACTTTTTCCCATCCGAGCCATGTAAATTAAATTTGCTTTCATCAGTGAACAGAACCTTATAATGAAAACTATTCTTAGAAATGTATTTTAAGTTGATACACCATCAAATTAGCTGATTCCAAAACTCTTCTGATTTGAGTAAATTCTCTTTTGCATATTTTAATCTTATGTTTTTGTTTATTAAGCTTATAAACGGCTTCTTCCTGGCCACTCTCCCATAAAACCCATTCTTATGTAATGTATTACGAATAGTGTTTAGGCAAACATCCTTTCCAGTCTAAGTTTTTAATGAAATTTTAAGTTCTTTCGCAGTTTTAAAAGAATCTTTATTTATTTCGTTCATTATACACCGCTCCTCTCGATTATTTAAAATGTTTCCTTGGCCTTCTCTGCTTTTGTTAGCCAACCTAAACTCATCACGAAAACGCTTGATAATATCGTGAACGGTAGACTTGCTTTTACGTACCAATTCGGCAATTTCTCTAACTGTTTTTCCTATTAATTGCCTAATTGCGACACTAGACTGCTTTCCATTTGGTGCCATTCCAAATATTTTTGTTCACTTTGTACTGTCACTTTAAACTGTCTGCCACTGAATGCAATTTACAAATGAATATGCAAAACAAGAAAAATGTTTTGGACTGCGTATTTACAAAATAACGGCATTTTTAGTATTGCTTCATTCCTTTGTCCGATTAAGCGTTGAGCCCAAAAAGTGGAGTTTTTTTTTTTTTTTTGTTTGAATTAAGAGTTATCATTGAAAAAGTATTTGTTTTTTTACTGCTTACACAGATAAATATATGATGTTGAAATAAATGCGAAAAGAATTATATATTTGGTACATTGTTTTTAAATTGAGAGCACATTTATGTCAGACAAAGTCTTGTTCGATTATACGATGGAGCCACTGTATATATATTGAAGTACTATAAATTGGTATTGTAACATATGTTGAAAATGGGAAGTAAATCGAGGCAAACATTCTACGGAAAAATGTGATGTTTTGAAGGTCTAAAAGAGGACTACAGCTCTTATTATATTAATAGTTTACAAAAGTATTATCAAATACGACATGTATGTATGCAGACGATGCAGTAATTTATACAAAAATAAAATATACAAACTCAATAAAAACAAGTAAGGAAATTTCAGTCGGTCGTAACCGACTGTAAGAGGCCCTGTACCAGTTCAGGTCGCCTAACAAACACATTAAATGTTTTCCGAGCATATGACCAAACACATGACCACTTCTCACTGCGCGAATATGAATGAAAAGAAAAGGGGGGTCGTTCAAATTCAATTGCTTATAAAATCGTCATTTATTATCCGATTTTGATGAACTTTTTTGATTTGGGCTAAGAAGGACGTTAACTTTATACTGGTGTACTCAATTTTTTTGTGCCGAAGAAATTTTTACCCTAAAGGGTGATTTTATGGGGAAGGGGGGAGGGTCAAAATTTTAAAATAAACTTGTGAAATTCCGGAGCAGTCCTAGTCGAATGCAAAAAACACGAAGTCTCTATCTATTACCGTTTCCGAGATCCTTTCGTTCATACAGACGGACGGACGGACAGACGGACATGGCTATATCGACTCATCTATCACTCCTGACCATAATGGGGGTAACTTTGGGGGGTCTCCGACAATTAGTTCTTCCTGTTACATACATTTGCACAAAACCAATAGGCTCTTGTACCTTCGGTACAGGGCCTAAATACTGTTAGCGCAAAATTTGAATTTGTGGTGTGTAACGTTTTTTACCACACCGCGCTAACTTACTTCTCGTCTTGTTCATCTACTCGGTAACTAACTCTGAGAGGAGAGAGGAGTTAGTTAGTTATTAAACTACTGCAAACGCGAACGCTACCACTTTATGCTGTCAATTTTCGATTTTTGAATTTTGCGCCAAGTATATATTTTACCCCGTTTTTAATATACACTGGTGTTGTATTTAATAAAAGCGAGCGCGCTACAATTATTAATTTTAAAATATACAAACGCGTGTTTTATTTATTGTTTTTTCGTGCGAGTGCTTTCACAGGCACTTACGACCCTCCCGCACCTGTCAGCGCCAGCGTCATCTAATTTTGGTTTTTATTTATTGGGTGTTCCAAAGCCTAAGAGCGGCATAGCGAACAAATACCTTTTTAAAAGTCCTTTAGGATATACAAATTTGGGAATACTTGTCGGGTGCTTTATTATCTATTGATAAATACAAATTATTACATACTGCCGTAAGCACCATTGCACTGTTAATAACATACTAATCAATAACATTAACATAGAACTTGTAGATAATTGAAGAATTCTTGGAGTAATATTTGACAATAAATTTAAATTTAATCAACATTTTATATCCTTAAGTCTAACTTGGAATCTCGGTTAAATATCATAAAATTTCTAAGTGAAAAATTCTCAGAAATTCATGTAAATACTCTTATCAACACAACAAGAGACATGATTCTATACAGGTTGGAGTAAGGTCTTCCCATTTATGGATGGAGTGCCAATGCCAATATAAAACAAGTAAGAAAATTAAAGTCGGGCGTAACCGACTGTAAGAGGCCTGTACCACTTCAGGTCGCCTAACAAACACATTAAATGTTTCCTGAGCTTATGACCAAGCTTATGACCACTTCCTACTGCACGAATAAGTGCCTTATAAAAAAAAGGGGGTAGTTCAAATTAAATTGCTTATAAAATCGTCATTTATTATCCGATTTTGATGAAGTTTTTGGATTTTGGCTTAAAGAAACGCTACGTCTATACTGGTGTACTCCGGTACAGGGCCAAAAAAAGTCTAAACGTATTCCCACCTCACCAACAAAATGTATTCTCGCTGAAGCCGGACTACCATCGCTAGAGGATAGATTGTTTGAAACCACTGCAAAATTAATTCCAAGACTCTGCTCCACTCCGAACCAAAGTTCAAAGAAATGCTTCACAAATGCAATAAAGGCGAATCGCTTTTATAAGGTTATCTCCACAATTCGTCGCTTTGCATCATAACAAAAACAACTAAACCTACTGTTGCCTACATTATCAACTCGAAAACCCTGCTTGCCGCCATGGTTACTTGAAGACAAGTATATAAACTTGAACTTTTATACACATAAAAAAATAACACTCAAAATAATATATTCCGTAAACTAATTTTAGAAGAAAGCCATAAGCTAAACACATTGACCTGGTTATTTACCGATGCAACTAAATCCAACATCGTAACCGCCTTCGCCGTCGTCGGCATTAACAACACCATAATTTCAAGTGGCCTTCTTCCTGCAACACAGGAAAGTACGTAGTATGTTCAGATAGCCTATCAACAATTACCGCCGTAAAAACATAAACTGTCATAACGACCAGATTGCTCAAATTCGGAGTATATGTGTCGCAAAAAATATAATTCTTTTCTGGGTGCCGAGTCATCAAGGAATTACAGGAAATGAACTTGCAGATAAAACAGCGAATTATATATCGTAAAAGTACTTCCAGCACTACATATCCCAGTATCAATGGCGTAACTATACCATCTGGGGCCCGTGGCAAATTCTTTTGATGGGGCCCTATCAGTAAAAATCGTCACGTTGTACTCAGTTTAATTTAAATAAACTTCGAGATTTTCAGCGTACTCAATTACACGTTGTATATGTCCCACTAATGGCCATAGGCCTCATCTCTTAGGCGAGAGGAAATGGTCTGTAGTCCCCACGCTAGCCCAATGCGTATTGGAGACTTCACATTCATCTGTAGAACATAATATCTCAATGCATTCATCATCTATTCGCTAGCTTTTCGGTGAAGGAACAACATCGTGAGGAAACCTGCATACATTTACAATGAAATAAAAATAACAATTTAATTTCAATAAGATATTTATTAAGAAAAATCTTTTTTTCGAGCTTTCTGTTCCGCAAAAGTGTCTATAACATCATCAAAGTTTAAAGATCGGGCCATAGAATTTGCAATAGACAGAATAGCCAAGTTACATAACCTGTCTTGTCTCATAGAGTTTCTTAAATAGAAATAACATAAATGCAGTGCATACTTCATTAAAGGTGCAGGACATAAAATGATTTTTTATTATTAATAAATCAGCAAGATCTCTAATACACGAAGATTTTTCTATTTCGTCTCTGAAAGTGGATCGAAAAGTGAGAATTTCTCTGGCAAATGATTCAGATATGTCTTTTATCTCAACAAATTCTAGAGCTTTTTTAATAGATTAATGTCATTTAAAACTTTTAAAGTGGAAGGCTGCAAAACACTGAAATTTGAAACAATTTCATTCATTGGAAGGAAACGCGATTTCAGTTGGTTTGTAATGATGTCCAATACTCGATAAAATATGTTCACTTTGAACAAACTTTCCGGATCTTGGAGACGCTCATCTGACGAGTTTTAGAAAATTCAGTAGTGATGGACCATTTTTCTGCTACACTATTTGCTTCCATTTTTAAATTTTCAAATTCATCTCGATACCTTTCCAGTTCTTCTAGACAAATTTTCAAACGTTTTAAGGCATTTGAAAGATGGGTGACTTTAGACTGAAGTGCTTTAGAGAATGCATCGATAGTAAGTATGATCTTGCAATGGAAAACCAATAACATAATAAAATTGTAGTTTTCGATCTTCCTTTTTGAGTGAAGCAGCTTCATTTCTTTCATCTGATTTACAATTTAACAGAATTGTTTACGTTAGCGCTTTTTGGACTTCAACAAACCGAACTTTTTAAGCAAAAAGACTCACTTTCTTTATTAGATATAAAAAAAATCCATATAGCCGCCACTGTTGATACGTAAGACAGGAATCAAGATGAATTTTTGATGTCTCGTGTCTTTGTATGGCATCTGCAATATGTTTCCAGTCGTCATAGCCCTCAATCCAAACATTTTGTATTTTCTTAGATGCCCGATTTGCGAAAAAACCAACGCGGTTCACAATACGCCTTCTGAAGTATTAAAGAATAGGATAGCCATGTACGTTCAAGTTTCACGCCAGACTTGGAAACAACATAATAATGTTTTTCTAGAAAAAATCTATTGTCACTATCTTTTAAAAAAGGGTCCTTAGGTTTACAATGTCCGTTTTCAATCACGAACCTTTTCACTTGATCAGTTAGCTCTTTAAAATTACCCTTGTCAGTAACATATGGCGAAGATACAATATTATTTATGCTAAAATATAATTCTCTTTGATTTGCTAGTACCTTGTTGTGGTTGTTCTGGATCTGGATAGTCACTAGAATACGCAGTCAGTAGAGCCCTCATAAAAAAAAATATCAAATCCGGAATTCCCCTAACATAGTGTTGCTAACTCGCCCCAGCAGCAACGCCACGAAAAAAGTAAAAACAAAATGGGGAATATCCCGATTGTCAATGCTCACCCGCGCTGCCAACGTACCGCGACAAAATATGTAGAAACGGATGCGTTCTAAAATGAATAGGGATGTGTAATTACCGGTATTTTGACGGTCATATGTACGTAAAATTACTCGTCACGGGTAACGTGTACATCTCTAAAAATTAATCAACATCTTTTTGTTTAGATTGGATGCTTAATTGGATGATTAATTTGAAATTGTATTATGGTCTTTAGTTGTCTCACTTTGGATTTTAAGCAGAACTTATAAAAAATACTTTTCAAATAAAATATAATACTCAGGTACAATGTAAAAAAATATTTTTGAGCTAGCGGCCTCTTGGGCCGGGGCCCTCTTGGGTCTGGGGCCCGTGGCATTTTACAAGCCCTGCCACCCTATTGTTACGCCACTGCCCAGTATATACAATAAAAAAGGGCAGATAACTGGATTAATTTTCACTATCGATATATAAAATTTAATGTGAATGGCCTATAATAACTGGATTAATTTTCACTACCGATATATAAAATTTAATGTAAATGGCCTAGGCGCCATGTACCCAACAAATACGCCCAAAACCTAAATGGTCAACCTTTATACGCCTACGTATCGGTCACACGCAGCTTACACACGAACATCTGATTGCCAACAAAACTCCTCAAAGATGCGCATGTGGTGACACTCTAACAACCGAACATATCTTAGACCACTGCCCCAACTTGGCGAGAATCAGAGCAACATTCTTTAACCAAACCAACCCTACTGTTTCTTTGAAACTAATTAACTCAAAAAATATAAATCTAATTTACTTATTCATTGAACAACTCGGATTAGTCAACCAAATGTTATATTATTAAACTACCTCATAAGATAGGCGTTGAAGGCCGCTGCAGCTAGCACGCCATACTAAGTTAGATATAATATTTTATCTAATAAATAATAATAATAATATATGTATAGAAACAAGAGAAAGCGGTATCTTCGGTCAAATCGATATTTCCTCTTGTCGTTATTAATACGAAACGTTCAGCATGTTTCAAAACATAGAGTACCCATATAACAAAATAATTATTTTAAAAATATTTGTCTAGATTTAATAAGTTCGATATTTTTATGGATATAAAATTGTTCATTATAGTTGCAAAAGCAAAACAGCAAGCAAACCGGAAACTAACTCAACGAAATAATAAATTATCAGTACCAAACTTATCACGTTTGACTCAGTAAAATACATGAGACTTCAATTGGGGCATACCAACCTGACTCCAGGTTGGATCCTTAGTAAAAATTTTCCTCTTGTGTAAAAAGAACAATTAACGAAATAACTTCACCCAAGAACAAATTGCAAATGATTGCATTTCTGAAATCTTCAAAAATCTTTAAGCTTTTATAACTATATAACATTTAAGATATAAAAAACTCTAGATAACGTAACAATAATAGAGTAGATTATTTACCACCTAACTAGTTGTTGCAACTGGCTTCTTACAATTTATAAAAACTGTGCTATGCTTAGGAAACCTGTAAGGGTCTGGCTGCGACTTTTGCACAGTGCTTCTCAGGCGGAATCGATTGCCAACGCCAATTCGCAGTTGCCACAACAAAAAAATTTCTTTTCATTTAGACAAAACACAGTACTGCACAATTAAATCCAACAAACACTAAAAAAAACCGACTTGTTTTCAAAATAAAACAAAAGACATTTATCGGGAGAAACACAAAACAGGCGGACAATTGTGATTACGACATTTGATGAGAATCAGGTGGAATGATCCTCCGCGTGGCAGAGTTGCTAGACGGACTATACGCATAGAATATTGCTACACTACGAGAATTTAATCATGGAGAAATATAGTTTACGAAACAAACAAATTAATAAATATCTTTCTACTATTGTGGAAAAAACAGTATATTAAGGGCCTTACCTAAGAATTAATTATATTGTCATACTCTTTTTATGGTTTAATTAAGCCTTCATCTCCTGTCAGAGCGCTCTATGGGATTAGTTAGCCTAATTAAACTCGCTGGGTGCTTTTATCACTAGTTACTTAAACTGTCCTGCATATACTATTTTTTCCCCTTCACAATTTCTAAAGCACTAAAAAACTACAAACTGTTATGGTAGATACACACGAGGCAACCGTCGAAGCAACGGTTGCCTCGTCAGCAATATTAAAATTTTTTGATATTGCTCGCAACGGTTGCAGCAACATGAAAAGCTATGGACATCACAGCTACACACGAAGCAACGGTTGCTTCAACAAAGGTTGCTTCGTGTGTATCTAGCATTATGTCTATTGCGTTTTAATACCCATATCCACACATTACAAGTAAACAAACCAGCTGTCACCAAACAACAAAAGGGCAGTAACTCGTGACAAGCACTGCCGGATATAGAATCAGGTGAGAGCGATCATGATGAGAGCAATGAGTTTTAAGGACGTGGGAGGTGGGGAATTTAGTGTGAAATGTGGTGAATAAGTTCAGCTGCAGAGAAAATGGTCATGGAGTTTTTGCCTGGGAAAATGAAGTGAGGATTGCTGCGCGAGTTACCGTCCCACCAACACTTCCCCTTCTAACAGAGCAGTGCCGCACACTTCAAGAGACAGAGAGAGAGCCACAACATATGCAGATGTTTTTACATTTCGTCGTCGGTAGTCCAAATATTCACATTACGCCAAATCTTGGAAAAGACCCGTGAGTTCAACAAAGACACTCACCACCTATTTGTCGATTACAAAGCCGCTTTCGACACGCCGATAAGAGCGAAGTTCTTCGACGCCCTGTCTGCACTAGGTATCCCGGCAAAGATTGTCCGTCTTTGCATGGCGACGCTATCTAACACACAAAGCGTTGTCAGGGTGGGGAAAAACCTCTCCGACCCCTTTGATACCAAGAGAGGTTTCAGGCAGGGCGATGCTCTATCGTGCGATTTTTTCAATCTCCTGATGGAATACATCCTACGCCAATGCCCGTACATACAGAGTATGTCGGGCTCGATCTTCCAAAAGGAAGTGATGCTGCTCGCTTACGCCGATGACATCGATATCATCGGTACGCAGGAAAGGCGAGTCAGCAAGGCGTTCTCGGAGATTGAAAAACAGTCTCGGCTCATGGGTCTAGCGGTGAACGAGGACAAGACGAAGTACTTGGTGTCTTCTCGCACTCCGTCAATGCGTCTTGGACGGTCAGTGACGATGGAGAATTTCAACTTCAGTGTTGTAGAAAACTTCGTCTATCTCGGAACAGAGATCACCAGCAACAACAACGTCAGCCTGGAGATCAGGCGAAGAATCACGCTTGCAAACAGATGTTTTTTTGGGCTGAGCAAGCAAATGAGAAGTAAAGCCCTCTCTCGACGGACGAAAATAAAGATATATAAGACGCTGATACTCCCGGTCCTACTGTATGGCGCAGAGGCATGGACCGTGATTGAGTCGGATGAGACAGCGTTGGAAGTCTTCGAGAGGAAGATTCTTCGCAGGATCTTTGGTCCTATTAGAGTCGGCGACGAGTTTAGGTCCCGCATGAACCGCGAGCTGTACGAGCTATTCAATGAGGTTGACATAGTCCAGCGCATAAAATTCCAGCGGCTGCACTGGGCTGGGCACCTCATTCGAATGGACGAAGGAGCTCCAGCACGCATGGTTTACATGGGGGGCCCAAACTTGATCGGTGGACGCCGACATAGAGGACGACCGGGCACTCGATGGAATGACCAGGTATGGAGAGATCTCTCCGTACTTGGCATTCAGAACGACTGGCGCCAGCGCGCACAGGATTATGGAGGCTGGCGCGCTTTCCTGGACGCGGCCATGACCGGTAGACGGTTGACGGCCATTTAAGTAAGTAAGTAAGTCGGTAGTCAGTGATTGTTTTGCTGCCGACTGGATACGTTTCAGTTTATTTATTTATTAATAAACACAATATATATACAAATATGTATATATCAATATAAATTATTTGTTTTATTTAAAAAGAATAGGAAGACCAGTCTCTAGCTCTCGAGGCTTGGTAACTGGCGGATTCGGAATAAACCTATAAAATAAAATAAAAAGTGTTAACTTATTTGTGTTGCAAAACATAAGTTTTGCTGCTTCAGTGCCTCGGAGTACATTTAAAAGTGCATTATATACGTATATGTATGTGTCATCGATTTCTATAAGTATACAGTACGTATATGTTCAAATACATGGGCTAGTACAATAAATGCAATGACTAGTGGTTAACATCAATCGCTGATGATAACTACAAAAAGAAAAGAATAATATGTAATAAAAAATAAAATAATGTAAATATGTATGTAAGTGTACACATACACGTAGCGTATAGAAATACATACATAGACACATGTCTATGTCAATATCATACATACATACATGTGTGAACTCTTTAAGATATAAGTCGTTCCTTTATTGGCCAACTAGGACAAAATGCTATTAAAATCGATATTGATCATAAATTAAGTCGCTGCACTTGTCAAGTGTTACATACCAACGCTTAGATGGAGCTAATAAAAAGATGACGATTTAAAAAACACACGCTGCACTTATCAAGTGCAGCTCTAATGCGTATGACAACTGCAATGTGTGTGCGTTGTTCTTATCGGAGAGAGTTTTGCCTCATATCACATGTTTAGGCTTCATGCCTGAAAATTCTGCGGGGGGTAAGAAAATGTGACAGCCAGTAGTTATTGCTTCTGAGCTCTCTTCACTATGATAGTAGTCTCAGCATCACCCTTTATGGTCAAATCGGCCGCAAAATCGGCTTCACCTTTGGCATCGTCTTTCTTTACAACAGCTGAAGTTTCATCACCGGCATCAGCAGCATCTTCACTTTCGGCACCTTCTCCTTGCTCACATCAGCAATAGTAGCGTCAGCATCACTCGTTTTGGTCGAGTCGTCACCAACATCATCCTTCTTAGTTGGTTTCTTGCGACGCTTCTGTGGTGAACGCAAATCAAGTATTTTCTCATCCTTGGCAGACAGCAAATGGGCAGCTCGGAAGTGTAGGATTCCTTATTTGAGGCAGCAGTTGTGGTCTTCTTCGGGACAATTGGAAGCGAAATTTTCCATTTCGTTCGTTGGTGCAAGTAGTATAAGATGGACTTGAGGCGTTTTACAAACCAGCACCAGTTCAGCCATCTCATCTTACTCTTGTTAGTATGATGGTATGCTGCATTACATACTCTGACTTGCATATATTTATTCGCAGATTTACTCACTTCTCTAAAGTGAGGACTTTCCGGGGGACTATGAACTATTTCTTGGAATAAATAGTCGCAGGCTGCGTAGGTTGGCTGCTGAAACTGCAGCATTTGCTTTTCCATTGCCAATTGTCCGCAAAATTCAGAACGTTTCGTTTTCAACAGATTATTGTCGATAATCTCAAGTGAGACACATTTTTTTGTTGGTGTAGTAAGTGTCGGTTGCGTAGAAATTTGTTGATTATAATAGTTCGGCGGCAGGCGGATGTCAAGATCAATATCTGCAAGATCTTGCTCCGACCTTACGCCAACACCAGCAATTGTTGAACTCGATAAACCGATTAATAAAGAAGAACCCGCCGTTGTCTGCACCTCAGCCAGTTCTGTTTTGGCAGACTGTCGTATTTCCATTGTCAAAGAGCGCACTGTTTCTGTGTCTTTCAGTTGGTTACACAATTGACGCATGGGCGTTGGCGCTGGTGTATCGCTTTTTGTTGGCTCCGGTTGCGTTGGCGCAAATTCTTTTGCATCGAAAGTAATTTTGCTGAGCTTTTCACGTAGCCTTGCTTGTTCTTCCTTTTCTTCCCTGCTAGGACCGAAGGTAATTTTATTGAGCTCATCTCGTAGCCTTGCCTGTTTTTCTTGCTGGGAAGATCCACCATTTTTTTTATTGGGCTGGAACTCCGTTGTGATTTAATTTCCATCTGGCTATCAAGTACTTCTGATGCCTTGATGGCGTTTGTTTATTTTCACTTCGTCATCAGGTGCTTTAGATGACTTCGGAAGGCTCCTTGCAACTACCTTGTCTACTTTTTGATCATTAGGTACTTTAGATGACATCGTAGACTCTTTGTAGTTTTTAACTCGATGGACCAAAAAATATATCACTTAATATTTTTTGTTAAACCGAGATCCGGCTCGAAAGACCAATAAATGTAGAGCTCTCTAGGTACGGGATACATTTATAACGTGCAAATAATCGACGCGTATATTTTGAGTGTTCATTAACTACTGAGCAGCTCTAGCAAGCGGCTCCCTTTTTATTCATAAAACTTATTCTATTCTTAAACTATTAAAATGCTATCGCTGAGGTTGTAGGCCTCAGCGTAATCTAAACTATTTATAATGTAAAAAGACGCGTAGCAGAAACTATTAAACCAACGCGGGCAAAAGGCTATTAAAATCGATATTGATCATAAATTAAGTCCCTGCATATGTCAATGTGGCACTTGACAACGCTTAGATGGAGCTATTAAAAGACGACGATTATAAATACACACGCTGCACTTATCAAGTGCAGCTCTAATGCGTATGATAACTGCACTGTGTGTGTTCTTATCGAGAGAGTTTTGCCTTATATCACATGTTTAGGCTTCATGCCTGAACATTTCTTTTTCGACTCAATAGCGGAGGTTTCGTGACTACTGCTTTTAAGCAAGGATAATAATTCTCCCCGAACTTTGACAATGCCAAAAAAAAAAAGCTGAGCAAGAGACGAGTTCTCAGAGAAAGTTTGAATTTCTCTAAGGAGGATGGCCTCACTTTTTTTACTTCCATTATTGCCGCGTTGGGTGGACTTGTTGGGTTTGTTAATGGTGAAATGGCATCCGACACACTCGTTTGAGAATTTGATTCTTCGCTTATTTCGGGACGGTTAGCGCTTCTGCGTCCTGCACGTTTTCTTGGCATTTTTCACAGACATTATAAAACTTTGTAATGAAAAGTAATTTCATATAATTGAGTCAAAATACTTTCGAAGCATTGTGAAGTAATAATTTAATTTAATAATTTCACCACGTTTCGAAATCAAATTCGTCAGCGGCCGCCTGCAAACGATCAGTCGATTCTTGACCTCTGAATTGTAAAGGCGAAATAATTTATAAAATTTTTAAATGCGTTTAAGTGTGTTCGACATTTGTCATTAAAGCTGCCAGAAAGCCAACTATAAAAAATATAGATTAATTATAATTTATTTAAATCTCTTGAAAGAAGTCTAACTGTGTTGTGTATCAAATTGAATAGCTAATTGCTTATGAAGCTCGCGCTGTTGGATGGCATCCTTCGGCAATTGTGTTTTTCTTTCACTCATGAACATACTTGTTCTTGTATTTTTATATGTGCGTAGTTAAGGAGGCAGACGAAAATTTTTCAAATTTATTAAAAGTCTCATCAAAAGCAACAACTCGGAAACTAAGGCAAAAATTTTCGTCGCAAGTACACCTATACAATTGACTCAATTATATCTAATTACTTTTCATTACAAAGTTTTATAATGTCTGTGAAAAAATGCCAAGGACGGAGAAGCGAGTGTGTCGGATGCCATTTCACCATTAACAAACCCAACAAGTCCACCCAACGCGGCAATAATGGTAGTAAAAAAAGTGAGGCCATCCTCCTTAGAGAAATTCAAACTTTCTCTGAGAACTCGTCTCTTGCTCAGCTTTTTTTTTTGGCATTGTCAAAGTTCGGGGAGAATTATTATCCTTGCTTAAAAGCAGTAGTCACGAAACCTCCGCTATTGAGTCGAAAAAGAAATGTTCAGGCATGAAGCCTAAACATGTGATATGAGGCAAAACTCTCTCCGATAAGAACAACGCACACACAGTGCAGTTATCATACGCATTAGAGCTGCACTTGATAAGTGCAGCATGTGTATTTATAATCGTTGACTTTTTAATAGCTCCATCTAGGAGTTGTCAAGTGCCACATTGACATGTGCAGGGACTTAATTTATGATCAATATCGATTTTAATAGCCTTTTGCCTGCGTTGGTTTAATAGTTTCTGCTACGCGTCTTTTTACATTATAAATAGTTTAGATTACGCTGAGGCCTACAACCTCAGCGATAGCATTTTAATAGTTTAAGAATAGAATAAGTTTTATGAATAAAAAGGGGGCCGCTCGCTAGAGCTGCTCAGTAGTTAATGAACACTCAAAATATACGCGTCGATTATTTGCACGTTATAAATGTATCTCGTACCTAGAGAGCTCTACATTTATTGGTCTTTCGAGCCGGATCTCGGTTTGACAAAAAATATTAAGTGATATATTTTTTGGTCCATCGAGTTAAAAACTACAGAGAGTCTACGATGTCATCTAAAGAACCTAATGATCAAAAAGTAGACAAGGTAGTTGCAAGGAGCCTTCCGAAGTCATCTAAAGCACCTGATGACGAAGTGAAAATAAACAAACCCATCAAGGCATCAGAAGTACTTGATAGCCAGATGGAAATTAAATCACAACGGAGTTCTAGCCCAATAAAAAAAATGGTTTTATGGAAAGAAGGCTGATCGTGTAAAGCAACAAATGTGCCTAATCAAAGACAGCTTGAAAAAACCAAATGTCACTGACTTCTTAAGGAATAAAGCTATGCTAAAAAGCTATTGGTCTTCATTGGAGGACAGCCTAATAAAATTAGAGGTCAACTACAATAAATATGCATCCGATGAGATAGATATTCTCGAAGCTGAAGTCGCTGGCCTTGAGGTACTCATTGATATTAGCATGAAAGAGCAAGAGGAAAAACGGCAAAAGCTACGACCACAGCTGAAGAAAATTTCATTCAGTAAAATTTCATTCCCTGAAGAAGAATATGTGCAACTGCGACGCATCGATAATGAGCTCGAGTCACGTCTGAAGGAAGAAGAACAGGCAAGGCTACGAGATGAGTTCAATAAAATAACCTTCGGTCCTAGCAGGGAAGAAAAGGAAGAACAAGCAAGGCTACGTGAAGAGCTCAGGAAAATTACCTTCGGTCCCAGCAAGGAAGAAAAACAGGCAAGGCTACGAGATGAGCTCAATAAAATTACCTTCGGTCCTAGCAGGGAAGAAAAGGAAGAACAAGCAAGGCTACGTGAAAAGCTCAGCAAAATTACTTTCGATGCAAAAGAATTTGCGCCAACGCTACCGGAGCCAACAAAAAGCGATACGCCAGCGCCAACGCCCATGCGTCAATTGTGTAACCAACTGAAAGACACAGAAACAGTGCGCTCTTTGACAATGGAAATACGACAGTCTGACAAAACAGAACTGGCTGAGGTGCAGACAACGGCGAGTTCTTCTTTATTAATCGGTTTATCGAGTTCAACAATTGCTGGTGTTGGCGTAAGGTCGGAGCAAGATCTTGCAGATATTGATCTTGACATCCGCCTGCCACCGAACTAATATAATCAACAAATTTCTACGCAACCGACACCGACTACACCAACAAAAAAATGTGTCTCACTTGAGATTATCGACAATAATCTGTTGAAAACGAAACGTTCTGAATTTTGCGGACAATTGGCAATGGAAAAGCAAATGCTGCAGTTTCAGCAGCCAACCTACGCAGCCTGCGACTATTTATTCCAAGAAATAGTTCATAGTCCCCCGGAAAGTCCTCACTTTAGAGAAGTGAGTAAATCTGCGAATAAATATATGCAAGTCAGAGTATGTAATGCAGCATACCATCATACTAACAAGAGTAAGATGAGATGGCTGAACTGGTGCTGGTTTGTTAAACGCCTTAAGTCCATCTTATACTACTTGCACCAACGAACGAAATGGAAAATTTCGCTTCCAATTGTCCCGAAGAAGACCACAACTGCTGCATCAAATAAGGAATCCTACACTTCCGAGCTGCCCATTTGCTGTCTGCCAAGGATGAGAAAATACTTGATTTGCGTTCACCACAGAAGCGTCGCAAGAAACCAGCTAAGAAGGATGATGTTGGTGACGACTCGACCAAAACGAGTGATGCTGACGCTACTATTGCTGATGTGAGCAAGGAGAAGGTGCCGAAAGTGAAGATGCTGCTGATGCCGGTGATGAAACTTCAGCTGTTGTAAAGAAAGACGATGCCAAAGGTGAAGCCGATTTTGCGGCCGATTTGAACATAAAGGGTCATGCTGAGACTACTATCATAGTGAAGAGAGCTCAGAAGCAACAACTACTGGCTGTCACATTTTCTGGCCCCCCGCAGAATGTTCAGGTATGAAGCCTAAACATGTGATATAAGGCAAATCTTTCAAAGACGTCCGATAAGAACAACGCACACACAGTGCAGTTATCATACGCATTAGAGCTGCACTTGATAAGTGCAGCGTGTGTATTTTAAATCGTTGTCTTTTTAATAGCTCCATCTAAGCGTTGTCAAGTGCTACATTGACAAGTGCAGGGACTTAATTTATGATCAATATCGATTTAATAGCCTTTTGTCCGCGTTGGTTTAATACTTTCTGCTACGCGTCTTTTTACATTATAAATAGTTTAGATTACGCTAAGGCCTACAACCTCAGCGATAGCATTTTAATAGTTTAAGAATAGAATAAGTTTTATGAATAAAAAGGGAGCCGCTCGCTAGAGCTGCTCAGTAGTTAATGAACACTCAAAATATACGCGACTATTATTTGCACGTTATAAATGTATCTCGTACCTAGAGAAACTTTACGATGACATTTGCCTAAACTCTTTTTTTGTGCGGCCTCAAAGAGCCTCTCAAGACTATTATAAGATCGAACAAGTAAGAAAATACAGTCAGGCGTAACCGACTGTAAGAGGCCCTGTACCAGTTCAGGTTTCCTAACAAACACATTAAATGTTTCCCAATCTTATGACCAAACTTATGACCACTTCCTACTGCACGAATAAGTGCCTTATAAAACATTTTTTTATGTATGAAAAGAAAAGGGGGTTCGTTCAAATTCAATTGCTTATAAAATCGTCATTTGTTATCCGATTTTGATGAACTTTTTGGATTTTGGCTAAGAGGGACGTTATCTCTATACTGGCATACTTTTGTCTTGGGGGTGATTTTATGGGAAAGGGGGGAGTTGCAAAATTTTAAAATAAACTTGTAAAATTCCGGAGCAGCCCTAGTCGAATGCAAAAAAAACACGAAGTCTCTATCTATTACCGTTTCCGAGATCCTTTCGTTCATACAGACGGATGGACGGACAGACGGACATGGCTATATCGACTAGTCTATCACTCCTGACCATAATGGGGGTAACTTTGGGGGGTCTCCGACAATTAGTTCTACCTGTTACATACATTTGCACAAAACCAATAGGCTCTTGTACCTTCGGTACAGGGCATAAAAATGTTACAACGATAGAGGAATCTTATGAGCAATGTCAAATCGAGCAAAGTTTTTACTATTAAAAAAGGTATGACCAACAAGGACGTAGCTCACAATCGAGACCAGTTAATCGAAATAGTCCCTATCCTCAGCAGCGTAATAAGCAATGGCATTCTAACATATAATAATACAATACATTCCACCACTAAGTATACTCCATTCGAATTGTTTTACTGTCGTACACACATTTTCAATAATTCAATTAAACTTAACGGAATATTAACGAATATTTAGAGAAACTTAATACGTTTTGTGCAACACTATATCCACAAATTGAAGAACTATTAAAAAAAGAATGTCAAACCAGAATAGAAAAATATATTTCTCTGATTCATTGTAATTATTGATAAGTTACTGAGTTAAAGTTAGTACATTGGTAATATTTAGAGATGTTTCTGAAGATGCAGTGAATTAATTTTCATAATATAAATTTAACAAAAACACAGATAAAATTTTTTCTTCTAAATAAGTTTAAATAAACGCACGTTAATACAAATCAAATTATTATCGTTTCACATAAGTGTGTCAATTAAATTAAATATTTTTAATTTTGTTACCTCAAGTTACTATACATTGGAAAAAAATTTAAAAAAAAAAGGAAAAAGCAGTCAGGAAATTTTACTTTTAAATTGATATTTCTTTTATTATCTACAAATATTTACACAAACAATAATATATGTATATAAACAAAAAATATTTAACAATAATACTCAAATTACCTAATTAAGCTAATCACAAGATGTAATAGTAATTAAGAAACAATAGTAATTAAAAATAGTTTAAAAGTGTTAACAGAAATGTATACAAAAATTATTTGTCCATCAATAATAACTGTTGAAGAAACAAACATTAATCACCAGTTCCCATATACTAAAATAGTACCAACAACATCATGTTCTGGAGATCATGTTTTCGCTCCTGACAAACCGTTGTGTCAATATCTGCGTTATGCCGTCGCATCAATCTGGGGGGAGGCGTTACCGTCCCACCAACACTTCCCCTTCTAACAGAGCAGTGCCGCACACTTCAAGAGAGAGAGAGAGAGAGAGCCACAACATATGCAGATGTTTTTACATTTCGCCGTCGGTAGTCAGTGATTGTTTTGCTGCCGACTGGATACGTTCAGTTTATTTATTTATTAATAAACACATGTTGCATCCTGCTTTTCACATTTGAGCAAAACTGTGCCCCTAATGCGAAACCTGTGTGCGTCTCTCAGGTGGGTTCGACCGCCAAACGCCACTACGTAGTTGCTACAAAATATTTAGGATATTATACAACACACACTACTCACAATACGATTAAACTCCCCCTTCAATACAATAACCCGTTCCGTTTACAATATTAAACAATCGGTATTGGCCAGGGGAAACATAACACGGACGGACGATTGGGACCATGACATTCGTTGGGTATCAGGTGGAATAATCCCCGTGCGCCCCACCCTACCTTGAACCAGGTTTTACATTCAACCGGATTCCCTTATTTCTATTTATTTAGCGTTCCACATGAGGTGGCAGAGATACTGAATATTGCCCACCCGACAAATTCAGCTTCACCACATAATCAATTTCACGCCCTACGTATAATTAAAATATGACCGCTTTAGCAGGATGGATGGCCAAAACGGGATATCCGCACAACAAAAAAAATATGACAACACAAGAACTGATTAGCAATAGTACATGTATATATTAAAAAAAAAAACAATTGACCTAAAATTACCAAATCAAAAAAAACTAAGGTGTGGGCAAAAAAAAACAAAACGGAGAAAAATCATTAATTAATTATAATTTCGGGCTAATTTCACCAAGCCTACCTCTCCTGTCAGAGCGCTCTAATGGATAAGTCAGCCTAATAACATTCGCTGGGTGTTTTTAGGAATTATGTGCCTCCAAAAAAAAACTACAAACGACAAAAAAACAAATTAGCCTCGATGCTTACAATTATCTTAAACTACAATTAGAAAATATTGGAATAATCTTAAAATTAATAACATAATTGTTAATAAATTTAGCGATTGCCCCGGGTGATTAAGAAAATTTGTTGTTTGTTTTTTTTTTTATTATAAACGATTTTTTTTTTAATGATTTTTCCCTTGGGTCATCTAAACCTTTACACCGAAGTAGTATTAATCAGAGTTATATTTTCTTTCCTTTCGTCTTGGCATCACGATTTAACATCAATTTATCTCGATAAATTTTTGAACGGTAATCATGTATGTGATCACATTATATATTTAATTTAACGTTTAATAAAAACCTGTAGCCCTTCAGGGCTAGCTGGCTGCCGGATCTGAATCTTGTGCGGACGTGCGTCTTCCTACCAACCTAAGCAGTTGCTTCGCAGATGAAGTTGTACCGTAAACACGGGAGGCCACACTATGGAAGTGATACGCGGATTAACCTCCTTTCCGTATTCTTAGATATAGATTTAGACTACTCACGGTTTTTCGATTTCCTTTTTACGCACAAAAATTAAAAAAAAAACTGGCCACTAAATTTTAATTGGCGCTGCTGATGTCGTAAGCGCTGAAAAATCTCCAATTATATATACTTTCTAATTTCTTTTGCATTATTCCACTCACGAATTTACAAAACGCACTACTGTTAAAAAAAACTTTATATGTATATAAACAAGTACGTGTTTCTTCGACGAAGGAAATTTTTTTACTGCACTAAAATAAATTGTTTCTCAGCCATTGGCCAACATTAACTTCCCAACAACGAGCCGAATAAAGCAACATCTACATTCCTGACTTCCACAAATTTTCCCGCTTTTGTGCAATATACCGCAAGTCTTTCCTTTGACCTCGAAAACCAGCCATCTTAGGGTCAATGACCTGAGCCAAAAAAAAATGTCCTATTTCCTCGCCCATATATACCTATACTAATGTAGTACGTTCTGCTCGGAGTATCAGGCACGCAGCAATCCTTACCTCTTCCCCCAGGCACAAACTTCATGACCACTTTCTCTGTGGCTTGTGTTATTCACCACATCTAACTCTCAATTCCTCACCTCCCGCGTCTGGACAAATACCCTGCTCTTATTGCGATCGCTCACACCGGATCTTGTATCAGTCAGCGCTTCTCACGCGTTACTGCCCTTTTGATTGTTTGAGACAGATTTTTTTTTTTTTTTTTTTTACTTTTTTTTCTTATTTATTGTATCTCCTTTTCTTAGGACTAACAATAATTAACAATAAATTCTTCAATCTAAACTTATAATATGTACTAGCCATCCAGATGGAGGCTAGTAGTTTACAGCGGCTCTAAGAACTTAACACTGAGCTTGGGAGGTCATTTCTCCTGAGTCGCGTTGTGTTATTTTGTTGAGTGAGAGCTCTTGCGAGTGGGTTTGGGTGATAGTGGAGTTTTTGAGAATAGTTTCGTTTTGTTCCAGCTATTTCAGACTGCACTGTTGGGATATTCATATCTCTGTGAATACAATCGTTTCGAATGTACCACGGTGCACCAGTTATTATTCTAAGAATTTTAGATTGAGCTCTTTGAATTATTTCCACATTGCTGGCGCTTGCATTGCCCCATAGCTGGGATCCGTATGTCCAAATAGGCTTTATTACTGTGTTATAAAGCAACACCTTGTAATCCAGATTTAAGGGTGATCGTGAATTAATAAGCCAGTGTAGGGAGTTGGCCTTCAGCTTAATTTGTGTTTTCTTCGCTTCCATGTGTTTGCGGTATGTAAGTCGTCTTTCGAGATGAATGCCGAGATGCATGACCTCATTGGCCTGTGGGATCGTAATATTGTTCAGAGTTAGCGTAGGGCAAGTACCTCTATTGAGCGTGAATGTAACGTGTTTACTTTTTTGTTCATTGACTTTTATCCGCCAATTGCCCAGCCACTCTTCGAGATGGGTGAGGTGATCTGCTAGTCGATTTGTAGCTTGTATTGGGCATCGGAACCTGCTTAATATTGCAGTATCGTCAGCAAATGTTGATGTTGTGAGGTTGTGGTTGATTGGGATATCTGATGTGTATAGCACGTATAGCATGGGGCCGAGTACGCTGCCTTGGGGCACACCAGCTTTGATTTCCGACTCTACTGTTAGAAAATCATTTTGTCGCACAACGAAGGTTCTTTCGCTGAGATAGGACTCAAGAACCTTGTGAGTATTTTGTGGGAGCAACACATTAATTTGGGAGCAGATGGTTTGTTTATGTTTCGTAAGCGCGGTTGCCGCAACAAAACAAACGTAACAACACACTACGGTTTTTCGTGTCTACAACCAAAAAAAAACAGTAGTGTAAAAGCGTTTTCGTTGCTGTTTATATACGGGACATTCGGTCGCAGCTGGACGCTCACAGTTTGAACTCGCCCAACGTAGGCTACACCCACACTCTGAGGTTATAGGATCATGCTCTGCCGATTATACTAAAGTTAGTTTTTCCTATTGCTTAAGGTCTTTCACATGCAAAATACCCAAAGGAGAACCTTCATGTATTTGCGCGAAAACTTGGAATTGGTATTTCTCTTAAAGTCGCTAAGGACGAAATTGCGCTTAAAAATTTCTTGTCCCACTCTAAATCTCACCTCTCGTGCTCGGCGGTTGTAAATGCGAGCACTTCGATCATACGCATTATGTAAGTTGTCTTTAATTTTGCTCCGAGATATTTGTAGCTTATCCACTCTATCTAAGCCTTTTATTTCAGACTCTTCTAGAGCATCTAGCTTCCTGGCAAGCTTGTAATCTAGACCACTAGTATACATATGTTGGCCAAACATGGCAAAATGTGGTGTTGTTTGGATTGCCGCATGTCGCGAACTGCGTATCATGCACTGAATATTATCTATCTGCGCATCCCAGGCCCGATGATCATCCCCAGCGTAGGTACGTATTGCTGGTAATATTGACTGATTTACCCGCTCTGAAGCATTAGCTTGTGGTGAATAGTTCGCATTTCGCATGTGTTCAATTTGGTGTCGTTGGATAAATAATTCAAACTCTCTTCTCGTGAACTGCCGTCCGTTGTCCGTGTGTATGACTTCCGTAACACCGAATTGACAAAAGATCTCGGATTGGAGGACTTGTATGACATTGGCTGTTGATGCTTTTTTCATAGCACGGAGCCAAACAAACTTCGTGAAGTGATCTAGAACTATAAACAAGTAAGTATTTCCCCTTTTCGACCGGGAATATCTTCCTAGAAAGTCTAGATATAGTTTTTGCATGGGCCGACATGTAATTACCTCGTCACCCATTTTCGTCCTTGTTCTGCGGTTAATAGGCTTACATACTTTACAGATGTCGCAACGTTGGA
Organism: Leucophenga maculata; assembly: GCA_035044805.1. Taxonomy (NCBI): domain Eukaryota; kingdom Metazoa; phylum Arthropoda; class Insecta; order Diptera; family Drosophilidae; genus Leucophenga; species Leucophenga maculata. Next base: position 2,798 of record JAWNNP010000049.1, on the reverse strand, counting down.
CATAAGACTGTACTTGCTTATTCATCCTGGGCCAATAATAAAATTGCTTAAGACGCGCTATAGTTTTTGCCATACCCCCGTGAATCGCGTCATCCCCTTCATGAGCCTTTCGAATGAACTCACTAGTCAGTGTTTCAGGGATCCACAATTTCCAGTTGTACTCCCCCAGACCATTACGAGCGAACTCAGTACGTTTAAACAGCAATCCGTCCCGCACTTGCAAATCTGGGAATTTCTCAGCATTCTCGTTCACGAGTTTGTTTCTTTCAAGATACGTATCTGACTCAAATTCAGTGGTTTCGAAATCAAAAAAATCAATTTCTTCAATCTGTAGCCCTTCCGTCGACCGCGACAACATGTCCGCCACCACATTTTCACTCCCTTTTCGGTGTTCTATAGTAAAATCATACGATTGTAAAGCTAATGACCACCGCGCTAATCGACCATTTAGATCCCGTAATTTCATTAGCCACTGTAAACTTGAATGGTCCGTTATCACCGTAAATGGCATTAACTCTACATAAGGCCGGAATCTTTCCACAGCCTTCACCGCTGCCAAGCACTCTTTTTCCGTGACGCTGTAATTCAACTGCACCCCCCGTAATTTCTGGGAATAAAAAGCAATAGGTCGGTGGTTCCCATCGTCATCGATTTGGAACAACACCGCCCCAACTCCTACATTACACGCGGCACACTGTATATAAAAGTGTCTTTTGAAGTCAGGGTGGATCAGTACTGGTGATGTTGTTAGGGCCCTCTTTAACTCCTCAAACGATTTCTTTGCCGCCTCTGTCAACCGAAACTTCGCTGTCGTTTTTAAACAGTCAGTTAGCGGAGCAGCTAAAGCCGAAAAGTTCTTTACAAAACGTCGGTACCAACCAGCCGTACCCAAAAAACTTCTCACTTGCCTAACGGAACTCGGAGTTGGAATCTTCAATATTGCCGACACCTTTTCCATATCCGTCCGTAACGAACCGGCCCCTATAATACTAAATACTTCAGTTGTTTAAAACAGAATTTAGATTTCTGCAATCCAATGGTAAGATTAGCTTTTCTAAGGCAATCGGCTACTTCACTGAGCAGTTCGCAATGTGTTTTAAAATCCCGAGATATTACCAATAAATCGTCAAGATAAACAAATACATTATTTTTTAAATATTGTGGAATTATCTTGTCCATCACTCTGCATAATCTTTGGGCCGCGTGGCATAACCCGAATGGCATGACTCGAAATTGATATAGCGGACGTCCAGGAACAGTGAAAGCGGTATACTTTCTACTGTCTTCGTCCAACTCTATCTGCCAAAATGCGTGTTTCAAGTCTACGCTACTAATAAACATAGAACGGATTCAATACTTTGCAGCGGGTACGCATCCTTCACCGTTACACTGTTTCAATTTCTGCAAAAAGCAATTCTTGCACTGCAGGCGACACGGGGTAAAAGCGCTCCTTTACTGGTGTGGCTTCTTTGGTCAATTCTATTTTATGTTTTTCAACAGTAGTCTTCCCCAAACCATGTTGTTCAAAACTAATAAATTTACCTTTCACCTTATTTAACTCAATTTGTTGTTCCTGTGTCAATATATGAGGCTCAATTGGTTCGCTCTCAGGTATTTTATCCGCAGGAATTTCTTCCACAAATTTGTAGTCTCTAATTATCTTTGGTGCCAATGCAAAACGTCTCCAAAAATCCACACCCAGATAAAGTTGTTGTTCCAAAGTCGGGCATAAATATAATACCATCTCAATAACTTTTCCTTTATAGCCAATTGGCACGAGTATCTTGCCTAGCACTTTGTGCGGAGAGCATCCTGCGGTTTTTAGTTTAGAATTAAATGGTAAAATCCGGAACCCCCTCTTATCCACCATATCGACGCAGCCTCGCCCTAAAACATTGACAGAAGCACCGGTGTCTAAGAGCCCTGATACCTTTTGTCCAGCTAATTCAACTTCCGCATAAGGACGGTCATCGCCTTTCGCTACTGCTGATATGGTACAGGATTCTACTTTTCGCAATTCTTGACGCTTTGCGTATCTCTTACGAGCAGTGTTTTCTTGCCTGCCAAATATTCGTTCTCTAATCACTTCATAATTCTTAAGCCTCTCATTGTATGATTTAATTCGTAATAATTTATTACTACTATCTCTAGAAACATTATTAACTATATTTATATTTTCTATTATTTTCTTATTTCTACTAGCCACACGTTCTTTTTCCGAGGGATTCTCACTGCCACTCGAATCTAATTGTTCGTCTGCAATGCTGGATGGACAGCATGGAACTCCGATCGCAGCTGTTCCAAACTGTTTATATACATTGGATAAATTATCTTCGCTATCTTTTCCCTAATGTTAGTCTTCATCACCTTAATCAGTTCGTAATCTGACATGAGATGATGAAGCTTAGACCTTAGCATGAGCATATTGTGGATATACACATCTATGGATTCCTCCGGACCTTGTCGTCTTTCCATGATGTCACGCCAGTTTTCAAAATCGGCTCTACGACTTTGAAAGCGTGTCTGTAAGGCGAAGCGCAATGATGGCCAATTTTGTACTCCTTGTGTCTTGACATGGAGCCAGTACCAATCTCGAGCAGCTCCGACTACCAACGTTTGAAAATCTCGTAAGATATCATCCCAAGATACTTTATAAACCGACTGGAGATACTCTATGCGAAAAATGAAATCTTCAACCTGCATCTTTGCGGAATCTCCGTCAAACGATAAGCCCCATTTACTCACCTGTATCACTTCCGTTTTACTTTGTACATTACTATTGTTCGCTTAGCCGATCC